>PVJS01033333.1:0-22239 GCA_004027185.1 Glis glis | reverse complement strand
ACACACACACACACGAAATTAGCATCAAAAACTATAGAGGACTTATTTATTAATTAATTAATTTATTTATTTATACTGAGGATTGAACCCAGGAGCATTCTACCTCCAAGCTACACCCCTGTCCTTTTTTTTTGTTTTGTTTTGAAACAGGGTCTCACTAGGTTGTTAAGAGTCTTCTAGATTGCTGAGTTTGGTCTCAAAGTTGTAATCCTCCTGTCTCAGTCTCCCAAGCACTAGGATTACAGGCATGCACCACCATGCCTGGCAAGGATGTACATATTTAAGTATAGTATTAGAATATCCTATTAGATTTCTGGTATAATCAATAAACAGTTTTTTAGCATACTAAAAGATTAAAATTTAGCTATGAGTATAACAAAGAAGTTAACTCTTCCTGGATCTGAGTCTATGATCTATTCTTTCATTCAGCACATTTTATTGTGTACCTACCATTGCCAGACATGATTCTATCCCCTGCATATATTATATTAGATCGTGGGCTTTTGTCAACACAAGGAGTTCAAGAATAAAACCATATGATTGTATCAGAATAATCCATGTAAAATGCTTTTGAATGGTTAAAACCCGAGTCTACAAAAGCTATTACCCTATGAACTTTACCTTACTCTTAGAAGCTAGACTGGTCTGTGCACCAATTCATGTATTTGTTTCTTATCAAATAATTATTAAGCACCTACTATGTTCTGGTTTTGTTTTAGGCATAAGGAGTGGGGTTCATCTGCGAACAAAGCCATCAAAATGCTACTTTTCACAGAATGAATTTTCTAGAGGAGGACAGAGCAACTTTTACAGTTTCGAATGGCAACAGTGCTATGGGAAAAATGAGAGCAGCCTGGAACAAGATGCAAGGAATGGGCATAGCAGTGGCAATTTAGAATAAAGGACCAGGGAAGACCTTACTGAGTTGACACTTGAGCAGAAGCAGTATCACTAATTCACTTTCATTTCATATATGCTTGGTGAAGTGGTTAATATATTTGATATTGAGCAGTTTGGGTAGATGTTATTTGTGGTGGCCTTCCAAAGAGCTCTGTCCTGGAACCTGTAAATGTTAACTCATGTGGTAAATGATGCTGTATAGATGTGGTTAAGGCTGTTGAGATGGGGAGATTGCACTGGATTATCAAGATGGGCCTGGTATAATCACAAGGTCCTCACAGAGTCAGAGAAAGAACACGTGATAACGTGGACACAGAGGAAGGTCAAGTCAAAGAGAGGAGAAGCTATGTCATCAGTTTTGATGATGAAGGAAGAGCCATAGACCAAGGAATCCCATCTGTCTCTAGAAGCCAGAAAAAGCAAAGAACCATTGCTCTCCTGGATCCAACAGACACCAGCCCTGCCGACACCTTAGTTTTAGCTCTATAAGATTATTTTAATCTTCTTATCTCCAGAACTGTAACAGAATAAGTTTGTGTTATTTAAATCAAAATAAAGAATAAAAAATAGGGCTGGGGGTGTAGCTCGGAGGTAGAATGCCCCTGGGTTCAATCCCCAGTACCACCAAAAAAAAAAAAAAAAATCATTAATTTAAGGTAATTTGTTATGGCAAAAACAGGAAACTAATAACTACAATCGTTCAATCCAAAAGTTTGGTACATAGCTTGTATCTTATGAACACCGGGTAGTGCACTAAGGACTGTACAGCGCTAGTGCCTGGGTTGGAATCTATGTATCATAAGATACATAGATTGTATCTTATGAACACCGGGTAGTGCACTAAGGACTGTACAGCGCTAGTGCCTGGGTTGGAATCTAAGCTCTTCCATTTACTATTCATTTGAGTAAATTCATTCACCAAACTCTCATAAATTTGGACAGTTACTCAATGTCTGTGCCTCAGTTTTCTCTCCCATACAGTGATTATGATAGTAGGACTTATGGAATAGGGGTTTGACAAAGAGCTAGTATTCGTAGTATGTAGTAGAGCTTTTGATAGATGGTGATTGTTAAATAAATACATGGGGTTTAGAGGCAACCATTGAAGTGAATATTGTAGTCATGTCATTATATAGATCAGTAAATGTGGGTAAATTATGGAACTTCTCTGAAACCTTTTTTTATTATCTGGCAATAATGCTTGCAATATACTGCAAGACTTTTCTGAGCATCACAAAAGAAAATACATAATAAAGGAGAATCATTCATTAATTCATTCATTTAAAATTATTTATTGAACATCTACCATGTGCCAGTCACTCTTAGGAGTCTTGGAACATAGTGAGAAACATTGCAAATGTATTTTTTTCCTTATAGCAGTTTTGTTCAAGTTAGGGACACAGAAAATGAATGAATAAATGAGTAAAGCAATTATAGACATTTGAGAAGTTTGCAATGAAGAAAGTAAAGGAGGAAAGGTATCTCTGATGACTTTACTTGTTCACACCTGAGTATTGAAATGAAGCTCTTCCTACTGTGATAGGAAAAGCAGAGTTTTATCTGAGAGGATAGTAAGATTAAAAGACTTTGGTGTCAATTTTGAAAAATCAAAAGACCAGTTGGCTGAAGTATAGTGAATAAGGGAATGATAAAAGATGCCTAAATCAGAGATTTAGGCATCATCCAAAATTTTGCAATTTATTCTGTTTGTAATGGAAATAGTGGTAGAGTTTTAATCATAGGAGGATATGATCTGATTTATTTAAAGTTATGCTGACTGTGGTGTAATACTTATTTGGGGCAAAGATATGTTCTTTATTTTTATTAGAAGCATAGATATATCTATTATTTTCAGCATAGATTAAAATATATTCCTAGGAATAGGGAGGCAAGCTGCTTATGGAGGGAAAATGATTTATATCAATAACTCTATCGATCAATCTATCCATCTCTCTCTCTCTCTCTACTGTTCTATCTAGAACAGAAGTGGACAAACAAGAGCCCACAACCTGATGTTGTACATCAGGAGCCTCTTTTTGTTAATAAAGTTTAATTCAGCACAGCAATTCCCATTTGTTTATTATTCACATTGTTAGTGACAGCCAAGCCGGGATCCTGCATAGGTCCCAGTGGCTGGATTTGGTAACCTTCATAAGAAATAAACAAGTTTCTCACCACCTCTTCCCAATGGAGTTTTACTCAGCCATAAAGAACAAGATTATGTCATTTTCAGGAAAATGGATGGAATTAGAGAATATTATGCTAAGTGAGATCAGACAGTCTCATAAAGTGAAGGGTTATATGTTTTCTCTCATATGTGGAAGCTAGAGAGAAACTGGGAAACAAAAGGGACTTCAAATAAATGAGGAGAGAGACCAGTAGAATAGTGGAAGAGGATTTGGAGAGGGAGACGAAGAGGGACAAAAGGAAACTTGATGAACAAAACAGTTCAAATAATGAAGTTCATATATGAAGTTATCAATACCAATCTCAATAATATTTATGGAGTTGGAGAGGGAGTGGATGGGGCTGGGAGGGAAACACACCAAGTGCTGTGTCCATGTATTTTTCTATCACTCTCAACCTCATTATGATGTATAATTACAATGTACCAATAAAAGTATATTTAAGAAAGAAATAACCAAGTGACGTAAAAAGGAAAAAATGAGTTGAATACAATTTGGACAAAACCGGGTAGAAATAACATCTGTTTTCCTGAGTGCTATAGAAGTGGTTATGATTTACAGAAATCAAAGTCAGAGGAGATATACTGTGCTAGCAGAAGAACATGTCAAAATTCCTGCTTGCCTGAGCCAGGCTGTAGCTCCTCAGTTTCCATTCTCAGCACAAGGAAGTTTAGAGAGAAAAAATAACATTTACCAGGTAGTTGGGAAATGACCCAACTTGAAGCTTTTGATTTTAATGGGGCCCTGTTACAATAGTGTCTATGTCTGCCAGAGTGGCAAATTATATGGCAAAGAAAACAACTTTCAATGACCCAAATATTTCCTATCCAGGTGCTGTGTGCATGTAGGTCACTATCACTCTGAACTACATTATGACATGAGAGTACAATGTACCAATAAAAGTATATATGAAAATAAATAGTAAATTTAGAAAAAAAAGTGCCATCCCCTAATCATACTTCACTTGCATTTACTTTCCTCAGAACCTGGTTTTCCACAGCATCAGTCATCCAGGCTTGGCACTAGTCTTAGGGTTATGTCCCCCGGCCTACTTTCTTCTTATTACTCATTTACTCCTAAATCTGACTTCAGTGTTTCCTTCATCTTTCTTGCCAGGAGCTGTGTTTCAGTCTCCAGACTTTGACCTTTCTGTGTGGTTGATATCCTCATTCTAACTTTACCTGATGAGGCCTCTAGCATATTCCAATTCACAGTTCACCCAGGAACACTATATATTGAGTTAATATACAAACACTGGGATTCCATTCGACTATTTAACTCGATGGACTTTCAATATTTGGTAGACTCAAAATGCAAATGCATTCCTTTTCTTCCCCCTTTATTTTCTACTACAAATAAAAAAAAAGGCCCTTTAACATTCACACTGAGGCTGAAGAAATCACATAGCTGACAGGCTCGTAGTTTCAAGCAGAGATCTCTTTTATTGGCAGCCGTAGCATGTTAGGATCTCAGAGAGAATATTTATTTGCTGGTCTCTTCACAAATATTTCCCACATCTCTTTCCCATATCCAGGATTTTAAATATCTGACATTATGATTTCCCTTTGTTCTGTTACCGGCCATTCTGCTGCTAGGCTGGGGAAAGATAAATGTGTTACTTAATTTCTCCAGACCTGGTTTCTCTGTCACAAAATGAAAAGTAAAATCAGATTGGCTCTCAAATTCTTTTCGACTCACATTCTCTAATGTATTCTGAAGTCCCCCTAAAATGATGCCTTTTACAAAAGATGATCTTTGAGCAAATACACAGTGAAGATTAAATGAGTTGACTTCTTTTCCAAGCTCCTGGTACAAGATGACATGTCTGCACCCCCATCTCCTTGTCTTATGTAGATTTGGTGTGGTGTCTTGATCTCTTTGGTGTAGTTCTGTTCCACGCATGTGCTCAGAAACTAGCTGGATTCACATCTCCTATTTGTGATTCTCTCAGGAATGAAGAATGTTCATACCCTGAAACAGCTCCTTTTTCTTCCTGACAGATCAGCTAGGCCTCTGTAAATTCAGGAAGCTATGGAGTTAGCCTGGGAGCCTGCTAGGAGGTAGGAGATTTTGAAAATATTTTAAGTCCCATAATATTTTCTCACAAATATGGGATAGAAAATCCTTAGTTTACAATATGTTATCTAGAACGGCAAAAGCAAAATAGATCCAAATGAAAAAGCGACCCTAAGAAAAATCCAAGCAACACAAAACAGCCTTTAAGAAGCACTGGCTTCATTGCCCTACTTTGTCATAGCTTTCTTTAATCAGATGAATGTAACAAGTTGATCAGACTTTATAAGCTTCAAGAAAAGTCAGGCCACTTACACTGAAAAATAGGACTCGGGATGTAAATTATTCACAGTTCATTAGACTAAGACAAGCATTTCTCAAACATTTTTCTATGCTTGAGAAAAGCGACATATTGAACCCTATTTTACTGTGAAGCTCAAAATGGCAATTAACAGTCTTAAGCTGCATATAAAACCCAATATGAACCGCATTTACAAGAAAATTGTGTGAGAATCAAATTATGTTATCTTTGGTTTGAAGAACTAAGAAATAATTGCCAATAAGTATTCATGTATAGGACCAATTTTTTTGAGACAAGTTATTTTAATTACTACTAGTGTCAGGAGTACGTGAGGGTGATTTTATTAGATTTAATGTGTTTAGTGGAGCTGCATGACTGTAGCTGCTATTCTTGACAAGACATTAGAATTTATTTCATACTTGCATTGTTCAGTGCAGACCCATGCTATCATAAAACTATATTTTATTTTAAGTTAATCTCTCACTTTGCAGTACTTAGAAACAAAGTTCGGCTGAAAAACCAGCTGCATGATGAATTGCACAGTACTATTTTTAAAAGCAGAAGCTCTACCCATACTAGGGAGAGGTAGATAATGGATTTAAAGGCTGAGCTCCTCCCTCTATTTGTGTTAAGGCAATGCCTGTTTGCATTAAATTCCTTGCTGAAGTGTTTACCTGATTGTTTTGTCCATATTCTTTGCTTTAACACAGCTTTCCTAATTGGGAACTTCCTGATCATTGAAGCCCACCTGTCCCCCTCAAAGGCCCTTCCCCCTTCTTTGCAAACAAACAAAAACTGTTTCCAAGAGAAATGAAACAAAAACCAACGTGTACCTCAGCCCCGCCCCCAAAAGCAAACAAAATAACCTGGGAACTCTCTTTCCCCATCTGCTATAATAAGTTCTCTGAGAATTCACCCAGCCAGGGACCATCACTCTTTGTGGTAAGGAAATTGAAAATTCAGTATATCTGAGGTTGGCATACGGAGACTTCCTTTCACCCCATCTAAAAGTTAACTGCCTTCTCACTCAGGGCTATTTTCTCTTTTCAATCCTTGTAAATTTTCTTCACTCCAAACACCTAAAGTCTTGGCAAACATATATCTAGATTAACGTATTTACTTGCAGCTATGAATAGAGTAGAACTCGGAGGAGAATACATCTCAATGTTTATATTAACATTATGTGATATAAATTAACGCTTTCAGAGGTTTCCACTGACTATTAATTCGCAGTTATTCTACAATGAAAGAGCTCTCAGATGGTCTGGGAAGAAAAGTCAGAACCTGAAATAGAAATGAACTGCAGTTATAAAAAATAAATCTCTAGAAAGAAAAGAGAAAGGAGAGGAATGTTCTGATCTTACCTTCATCATAATCTTATTAGCATTTCTCAGTGAGTAGTTCAAGTATCAGTCTATAGTCTTATGACTCTGTCTCATAAATATGTCAAGTGCAAAGTATAGTTATTTTAATAGTCTGTGTTGGTGGACCATCATGGATTTAATTAAGAGACAACTAGTGTATGAAATATGACACAAAAGCACAAGACTTAATGGAGAAATGTTTTACTGCAGATTTAAATCAGGGCCACCGACTTAATGATGATATCCAGGCTCAGAAATCCTACTTCAATTTAATTAATGCAGACTAGTGCAGACCTGTTCATATAGGAGAAAAAACACAGGCATAAAAACATTAGTGATTTAAGATTCTCAAAGTACACTGCCTTATTTATAAGGCTATGTGAACATGGGTTATTAATAGCTTATTGTTTTGAATTTTATTATATGAGATACTTAGAATGTAAGCTGTGTAAAAGTCTTTTAAAACATTATTTCTAGCCTCCTCATTTTCTGTGATAAAGCGCCACCTCTACTTCTTAGCAAAAACAGCAAAATCCACAGAATGCAGTGTTAGCCATTTTAATCAGACAATGACTGAGAGAAACATGACTTAATCCTAGCCTTTTGAAAGAAACATAGGTGTTATTTCTCTTACTTATCCTCACATGAACAGAGAGGTAGACTGAATATTACATGATCTTCAAATTTCATAATTCATTCCTTATTTTGTTTTGTTTTTCATTAGAAACACTGAGTTGAAAAGTCTGACATTTATTCTATCTATAACTTTATTATTATCAAAGGGAGAAACCATCACCAAGAACTTATAAATCTACTGAAGAGATGTAATTCTTATTATGTTTTAAGGAATTTGAATAGCTTATCACATCTACTTCTTAACAGACTTACATGAAGCCATCCCTGGGATCTTTTTTCCCAGTTGTTACAAATCAGTTTTATATTTTCTGTTTTGTTTTCTGACGCTTTTTGCAGGGCCTGTATTATTCTCAATTAGCTAAATTATTTGTCTCTTAATTCAGAACATTTGCCATTAAAAGTAATTATTTATTCATGCCCTGTTTTTTCAGTAGTGATATATATTTTACCTTTTGCAAATCTCATTATTTCCTTTGATATATTTGGAAAAGTCCTTTCATTCACTTTTTTTATAAAACAGCCATTCTGCTATATGTCTTTGACTATTTTATTTGTACATCTTATTTGAAACAACCTATGCTCAGTTGAGTTTCTTCCTTTCATTATTTCCAGTATAAATATTTCTTTTCTGGAGCACCATTTTTTGTGGAAAGAGAATGAGTTATTTCTTTTATAGTTTAAAAATCTATTCTTGCTGGCATATACTTCCTTAGAATTTGCTTTACAATTTGCACATAGTAACATCCTGTATTATTTAAAAAATAGAAAGATATTCATATGTGACTACATAAATAATATGTATATTCCAGCTTTTAGCATTCATTTATGTGATCTTAAGCTCCTCTAAGATCCAAATGCCACTAGATATGTCAAGTTTTCACTGCTGATTTGAGAAGCTTTTTGATATTTTGATTAGGATAACCTTTAAGAGGTTGGTTGTTTTAAAAGGTAGTTAAATAGAACAATCATAGTATTTTTACTAACCTTTTATTACTTAAAAATAATCATTGCAATAGGTTTTAATAATTAAAGAGATGGTTTTCAACAGAACTCACCTTTCTGGCATGAAACCACCAAAAACTAATTATTCTGTATCAATAAATATCTAATCAAAGCTATAAAGTAATACAAAGTGAGTTTGGATGAATATTTTAAGTCATCTAAACATTTGTAAGTCAAATATCAATTCAGAGGCTATAAAGACAAAAATGCAATTCAATTTTTTTAAATGCACAAAAGGAGTTTTAAAATGCATTTATCAAGCTGGGCGTGGTGGCGCACACTTGTAATCCCAGTACTTGGGAGGCTGAGGCTGGAGGATCTGGGTTCACGGCCAGCCTCAGCTACTTGGTGAGGCCCTCCACAACTTAGTGAGACCCAGTTTCAAAATAAAGAATAAAAAATAGAGCTGGGGGTGTAGCTCAGAGGTAGAATGCCCCTGAGTTCAATCCCCAGTACCGCAAAAAATAAAATAAAATGCATTGATCAAAAGTATCCTCTTACAATCATGTTTTAGAAATCAGCCAAGCTATGGGTTTCTGACATGTTTGTATCAGATGTCTTTTTCATCTGTAAATAATATAAAAGTTCACTTTATTTTTAATTCATTTCTTCATTTTTCCTTGTTGCATCTATCATTAAAGCTAATTCAAAAGTCATTTAAAATGGCCCAAACCAATGAACATACATATTTAAATTTTTATTCCATGAAAGTGTCTGACTAAATCTCCATCAATATAACTTATTTTATGGTATACAAATAATATTTAATTAATTTAAGTATAAACACCAAGGATTGTAAGATTCCTTCCTTGTATTTGGAGAATTCTGTCTCCTACAATACAGTAGACTAAAACTTGCATACTTAAACGTGTTAAATTTAAATTATTTTAAATTAGCATGATGTTGTAAGACATGAAATGAAATCTTCTGTAATCAACAAACAACTGTAAGGAGAAATTACAGGCATTAAGTTGGTTTTGAAGCTGCTGAATGCCTACAGGGTCCCCAGTCCCCAGTCATTTCTACTCAGTGTTTATTCTCAAACCAGCAGCATGGGCAGGACCTAAGAGGTGGAAGAGTAGAATCCTCAGCTCTTCCCTAGACATGCTTGCTAAGAATCCATCTTTTAGTAATAAATTCAAGTGATTTGTGTGCATACCAAGAAGATTGATCCATAGTTTCAATTTCTGTGTATGAAGAGGTGGAAAAGACAAAGCCTTGGGCCTTCACAGGGCTAGAGGTCATAACAGAGACCTCCCACCAGTGAAGCCCTCCCTCAGGAAAGGCCACACTTTCAGGAAAAGGATAAACTGAAGAAGCATTTCTCCTCAGCACTAGATAGAAAGCTTATAGCTCTAGATTTGGTTCTAATGGAAAAGAGGGGAAAAAATACCTCCCTGACAATGTATGGTCTTCAGTAGATCATTTTGTGGTTTAAAAGCTTAAATCCATAATAATTTTATAATTTGAATAATCAGAGTTGAGAATTATTATTAAAGTCAACAAAGATTATTTAGTGCCCTACCACTGGCAAAAACAAAAAAGGAAAATAATAATTTGTTTAAGGAAATTAATAATGAATCAAAAACATGAGTAAGTTTTAAGAGACTATCAAAATGACTGAGTATATTCGCAGGAAAAAAATTAAACACAACTTCAGTTTTTTTCTTTTCTTTTTTTGGTCCTGGGAATTGAACCCAGGGACATTCTACCTCTGAGCTACACCCCCATAAACACAACTAAAAATAGAAAATGCCATAATTGAAATTAAAAACTCGAAGCATTAAGGAACAGACTGGACATTGTAGAAAGGTAAATAAACAAGAAGATAGAAATGAAGAAATTAGAGAAAATTGTGCCCAAAGAGATGAAAGCGTGAATAAAATGAAACCAACCATAAGAAACATGAAGGAAGTTATGAGATAGTACATCAGATTTCCAGAGAAAATAAGAGAGTGAATGTAAGAGAGATGTAGCTGAGAAAAATGTCTAGAATGAAATAAGTATAGCAATCTTCGAGTTTATGAAACAAAGAAACTTCAAACGACAATTAAAAAAACCTCTTACATATTGGAATCAAAATAGATTGACAAAGAGGATATAATTATATAAAATACATTCTGTAGAAAGGAACCATAATAATATTCAATGACTAGTAGAAATAGAAATAGTGAACAAGGGAATAATATCTTCAAAGTGAGAAGAGAAAATAACACTTGACTTACAACCATGTACCCAGAGTGAGATAAAGACATTTTCAGATAGATTTTCTCATCTTCATCAACAGACTGCCAGAGTAAAGACTATTCTTCAGTAAGAAGAAAAATGATCCCAGAAAAAGTCAGAGTTATAGAAAGGTAAAGTTGACCGAACAATTTATAAATATGCACACAAATGTAAACGTGGGATATGCAATAATAAAAATTTATCTTGGGGGTTTAAACACACACACACACACACACACACACACACACACACACACAACATAAAGCAATGAACAGCAGAGACAATACAGAACAATAATTAAGAGCCTCATTTCTGGTCCTCAACTATCTAAGCTCAAAGCCCATCTTGGACAATTCTAATTGTATGTCTGTCATTAGCCAACTTAATCACGTGGCTTTATTTTTCTCCCTTATAAAATGAAGATAATAATAGTATTTATAGAGTTTTTGTGAGGATTAAAGTTGATAATTATAACTGCCTGATATGCAGTGGCTGAGAAGAGTGTGAACACAATCTGTGTTATAACTATACCCGAGTTCACACATTGTGAGGAGAAAATAAATTGATTGGATTAGAATTTTATAAAGTAACCAATAAGGAAAAAATAGAGTATACAACGTCTCTATTTTTCATAGGATTAGATAAAATAGAATGAGGGAAAAGCTTTCAAAATTAAAAGACAATAGACAATAAAAAGAATAAGATATAAAATAAAACTGGTAGGAATGAACCTATACATATCAGTGATTAAAATAGATTAAACAATCTAATTAAAAGCCATGGTTTAAAAAATAAATCAGAAGCCAGGCGTGGTGGTACACGCTTGTAATCCCAGTACTTTGGGAGGCAGAGACCGGAGGATCCGGGTTCTCGGCCAGCCTCAGCGCGCTCTCTCTCTCTCTCTCTGTCTCTCTCTCTCTCTCTCTCTACTTAGTGAGGCCCTCTGCAACTTCGTGAAACCCGGTTTCAAAATAAAGTATAAAAAAATTGGGCCGGAGGTGTAGCGCGGAGGTAGAACGCCCCTGGTTTCAATCCCCGGTACCGCAAAAAAAAAAAAAAAAAATCAGAAAATTGGGAGTTATGAGATTCATAACTAAAATAAAGAGAAGTAATTGTTTAAATGGAAAATGATACTAGAAAAATAATATTTTTAAAGTGGCATAGTTATTGTAATAGTACACAATTATCTGTAGGATAAAAAAGCATTTCTAGATATACCTAATGTATGTATAAACATAATTTAAAAACATATGATGCAAAAATTGACATAATTGATAAATTTTAAAAATATGTAAAAGCATAGAGGATTTAAGCAACACAATTAACAGTCTAATATCTGTTCATTCAACACAGATGTATTGAATACTTACTTAAGGACTAGCCAGTTTAACATACATACATCTCAGAACAAAACAGAAAGAAATCCCAGTTCTCATGAAAATTATTTCTATAAAGATATTAGACATGGAAAACAACAAATGGAGTAGATATATTCTTTTCAAACATATAAAACACATAAAAATTGAGTATGTATTAAACAACAAATGTCTACAAAATTACCAAGGAATTCATAACCAAGGAATTTATTGTTTACTAAAATGCAGTTGAATTAAAAATCAATAGTAAAAGGAAAATAACAAATTATACATTTGGGAATTAATGACACATGTTCAGAAATACTATAGTGAAATAGAACAAAACAAAAGCAAAAAATACTTTATTTCAAGGAAGCAATGCCAAGAAGAGAACTCTAACCTTAATTATATTATTAGGAAAAAAGAAAAGCTAAAAATTAATAATCTAAGCACCTACTTTGAAAGGTTAAGAAAATTAACAGATAATGGAAGAAACTCATAAATACCAGAAATCAATATGATAGAAAACAAAAATACAATAGAGATTATCAAGGATGCCAAAATTTGACAGTGTATTAAAAGACTAATATGAAACTGAAAAATTTCTGGAAAGATTGGTCAAAATTTTAAAAGGCAAAAATAAACAATAATAAGAAAAGGAGGCATAATAGAGTTGCAACTGAAATAAAACATTAAAGAGAAAATGTTTTATTTAACAAATAACTTCATGAGACAAACTATAAGAATTCCTAGAAAAGTACAATTTGTCAAAAATGACTCAAAGAGAAATGAAAATTCTGCTTATTCCTGTAACCTTGAAAAAATACTGAATTAATAATTTGAATGAATCTACTGTATGACCCAGCTCTACCACTCCTGGGTATCTACCCAAAAGAATTGAAACCAGTCTACCATAGTAACGCATGCATATCTATGTTTATAGCAGCACAATTCATAATTGCCAAACTATGGAACCAGCCTATGTGTCCATCAACAGACAAATGGATTACAAAATTATGGGATATACACACAATGGAATTCTACTCAGTCATAAAGAAGAACAAAATTATGTTGTTTGCAGGGAAATGGATGGAACCGGAGAATATTATGCTCAGTGAGATTAGTCAGTCACAAAATGTGAAAGGTCAGATGTTCTCCCTCATTTGTGGAAGCCAGGGAGAAATTGGGACACAGGAGGGACTCTAGACAAAGGAGGAGAAACCTTAGTGGAGTGAGGGAGGGGACCTAACTGAGGGAGGCAGGGAGGGGAAGGAAGACTTAAAGAGAGAAACACTTCAATGGACATGATGTACATACACAAATTTATCAATGCCAATCACAATGCTGTGCACAGGAGGGTGGGAGGGTGAGGCAGTGGGGCGGAAACTGGGGGAGGCCTCAGTGAGTGTTGTGTGTAGGTATGCCTCTATCACTGAACTTCATCACCATGTATGATTACAATGCACCAATAAAAATAAAATAAAATAAAAATCTAAGTAAAAGCAAGTCCCAAACAAAATACATACAAGTTCTGCTATGCATTTAAAAAGAATATATATTTTCCAATTTATACATATCATTCTACAAAATAGGAGGAAAAAAGAAGAGATACTCTCTAATTTATTCTGTAAGACTAATATAAATTGTTTATAGAATTATACATTAGATTATATATAAGCAATGTGATATTTTACCTTGTTTATTTAAGTATTTCACAACCTAGCACCTACCAATTTCCATTCCTAGTTACATTCCAGAAGAAATTTTGGAAGTAGTTGTCAGAAAACATATCCTAAATACCAATATGCTTACACTAACAAAACAAAATAAAGAAATGGAAAGGGAAACAAGACATGCCTTTTGACATAAGAATGGAAAAATAAATTGTGACATATATAACATGGGCACACAGGGTATATTTTGCTACAGGGAAAACAAATGAGCCTTAGCCATTCTGAGGAAAGAGATCAAGGCTTGCGTAGAATTCCAAGTAGCACTTGACCTTCTACTAACACAAAACGAGGCTTAGGACTCCTGCCCAAGAAACAACTGATGTCCTAGTCTCTTTTGACCATTTGTTTGTATATTTGATGCTTATTCTATACCAGCCACTGAGATAAACACTTTACTTTCCTTATCTCATTTAATCCTCAACATAAGTCAGGGCCAACCAAGCTAACAGGAGTAGTTGGGCTGGGTGAAGCTCCTACAAAGATGAGGAATGAGGAAATTGTGTTGAATCTCCTGCTAGAGATGGAAGAACCATCCTTTTGGTCTGTCATAAAGTGCTGAGAAATTAATAGTCCCATTCAGCCCAGAAGATAACAGAAGGCATTTTGCAATAAAATAAATATGAACAATAGATTTAGCAGTAAATAATTTAACCTCCTTGTAATCAGCTTAAAACGTGCATTCAAATTATTTGTCACCATCAAAGTGGCCAAAATTTTAAAAGTAATAAGACCCAGTGTTGACAAGGATCCTTTCAAAGGATCTTTTCAAATGTCTTTTCCCAAAAGACATTTTCATATGCCAGAGATTTGTTGTGTGAGACTTAGAAATCTTTTACTAGATAGATGCTTCTTGTGTGCATTAATATTTGAGAATTACTGGGATTGCCAGTACCACACAAAAAATTTTTTTAAATATTTGAGAATTACTCTCATGGAAAAAAAAACTATGATCTTTACATCAAATAGGTCCAAATTTGCATCTCGTTTATTTTTTTTTTGCGGTACCGGGGATTGAACCCAGGGGCCTTCTACCTCGCACTACACCCCCCACCCCGGCCCTATTTTTACCGGGTCTCACAAAGTTGCAGAGGGCCTCACTGAGAGAGAGAGAGAGAGAGAGAGAGAGAGAGAGAGAGAGAAAGCGCTGAGGCTGGCCACAAATCCGGATCCTCTGGTCTCTGCCTCCCAAAGTACTGGGATTACAAGTGTGCGCCACCACGCCCGGCCTCGAGTATTTCTTTATACACTGACTCTTTAGAATACAATTTAGATTCTGTCACCAGAATCTAAACAGCCGCCTGAAACTATACAATCCTACTTATTGCTCTTTTAACTATCATTTTTCCTGTCATAATTTCCTCTCCAATCCTTTCCTCCTTGGAATTCTTATTTTTCTGGGGCCAGCATTGTTTATGGTTCTCCTCTTGTTCCTAATCATATCTTCTCTGTCTTTGTTACTTATTAACTGATTCACTGTGGGTAAACTAATTAACTTTCTGAGTCTCAGTATCTTCATTTGTTAAACAAACAAACAAAACACCACCCTCACCACCAAAATTGTCTCATAGATTTGTCAAAGATTAAGTCAGATAAGTGTGTCAAGGGCTCTGCCTCTCACACAGCTGGGACTCAGTAAGTGTTGATTCTTATTATAAGGGCTTTAATAGAGATGAACTAGGATACCATTAGAACTGTTGGGAAACTGGTAGTGAAATCATAATAAGGTCAGGTCCAAGGTCTCCTGAATGACATCATCCTTCAGTTTATTGAGTCATGGTGAATAAGTAAAAGTTAAGCAGGAGAAAGATTTCTATAAAACCTCCTGGATAAATACTTGCCCAACCCATTGCACCAAATAAGTGGTTGATCTGCAGAAACAATTAGTCAATCCACTTATTTAATTATTTTTCATTTAAAAATACTGCATTTGCTTTCTCCTGCTTGCAGTTTTTAGATTCAGATTCATTTTGTCACTTTCCTGTGGAATGAAAATGGTATGAACTGTAATATTACATTTAACTGAATATAAAAGCAGCTGTTTTAAATAACTGAATACATTAAATTGGTGTAGATGGAAAATAGTAGAAATTGTTTTACAAAGAGCACTTTATCTTAAACCATTATCAGCTACTGGGAGATTTCTTGCACTGCATTTTAAATAATAATCATACAAAGAATTTCAATAAAATGTTTGTACCGTGTTCTCTACTCCCACATATAGTGGAGTGAAATATCTATTACTTTTTTAAATTCTGGAACAATAATTTCCTCACTTGATTTTCCCATACAGCTATATGTGCTACTCTCTCAAAGACCTATCAGCTCCTCTCCATGAGTTACTCCTACGCTTTGACAGCCACTGACTAGAGGCCTTTTTCTTTTTACTACTTGGGATTATTTAGGACTCTGAGATATGTTTACAAGTACAAAATACTTCACATGATGTTTAGGTTCTGTTGGTTATGGCAACCAATCCAGAACATTTTGGAAGGACTCTCATTAACATCTTAACCTAGCATGAACTTTGTATCATGTATCATTAATTAAGATTTTTAAAATTGCAAGTAACATAAAACCAAACACAAACTGACTCAAACTAAACAGGGAATTTATTAGTTTATGTAACTGAGAAGTATCAAAATCACTCATTTCAGATGAGGCTGGACCTAAAAGCTTAATCCCTTTAAAGTTATGCTCTATTATACCTGGGAAATAAGCAAAAAGTAGAGTTATATATAATTTTAATTTTCCAAATAATCCATAAAGAACAGCTATTTGGACTGTTTCTAAGGAAAGTCACCAAAGGGGACCAACAATCCTTCTAATTCTACTATGTAATAGTATTTTACCCTCTAATTAGAAAAGATAATGCTAATATTATTATCCCTGTTCCTGGTTAGAATCTTTCCTATGAGAGATCCAGAAGTCTTTCCTGAGCAAGATGAGTATAGAACCTTACCATAACTGTTCAGTTGTAAAGATATTCTTACTTAAAACTCATTTTTTGTTGTTCAGTTCTAATAGAATGTAATAATAATTCATTGAAGCTTAAGTACTTTAAGACAGAATTTTTGCAAATAGATTTTGTCATCCAGTTGCTTCAGAAAAACTTGTAGAAAAATAAAATAAAATCAGAAAATTTCCTCTTTATTGCCAAAGCAGTTGCCAGAACATTTATGACAAAGTCTTGTCTCTAAGTGTCAGCCACTCATTCTGATGTCTGTATTCATGCCAGTTCAAGGTCTAGGAACCCCTGGAAGGGTAGATGGGTCTTATCTATCAGTAGAGAGTCAAAAGTACTATAAGTAATAGCTAAACATTTTTCAAATATGAGTGGTAATTCCTAAGAATCCCACTGGAGGCGCGACACATGACAGACTCAATACTTCGGTTCCTGCTGGAGCCATTTATTGCATTGCAACCAACTCTAATGATGGGCCTTTGGGGGATTCTCACCCTTCCTTCCAGCAGTCTGTCCGGTGAGTCCACTTCCAGCCGTAGGGTGTCCCCAGGTTTCCTCGTGGATTGGGGATGGGGTGTCCAGGCTTAGGTCTGTCTGCCTCTGTCGTTCTGGGACCAGGAACAAGGAATTGCCCCACTGCTACCAGCAGAGATGGCTGAGTCAGCATTCAGCCTCGTCAGGTTAGGACAGAAGGAGGGAGGGCCCCGTCGCAACTGGGGTCCTCACACTCATACACGATGGGAGTGCAGAGTCCTGTTCACATGACGGGAGGCTAGGCGGACCCACAAGGGGTCCCCTTCAGTTGGAGAGTGCCTTGTTGTCTGTGCTTCAGCTGGGGTTTTTATACTCTTCTTGAGCCTGGGTTCTTCTGCGACCCTCTGATTAGGTGTGCTCATTCCAGTTACACCCCCTTCTGCATATCTTGTCGTGATGTCTTCTTGCTGTCGGTTGGGTGAGATATACCTTGGGCCCCTTCTAACTATCTAAGTCATAAATTTCCAAGTCACATCAAACCAGGGTAATAACCATAGCCATTTTATATGTAGACATAGTCATTTTTATGTGTATTTCATACAATAAGCAAGAATAGCAATCAATTGGTAGTCAATCAATATTCAATCACTATTCGTAACAATATCTAATAGGGAACCAAGACTGTGAAATTTTGAAATAAATTTCTCTGGTAGTAACAAATGAAGGTATTTCTATTTTTGAAAATTCAGTTTTAATCTGGTTTTAGAAGAGTCAATGAACTCATTCTAAAACAAATATGGAAGAGCAAGAAGCTCTATCTATTCAGGTTAACATTGAGGAAGACCTAGACACACATCCTATTAAATTTTATGACATGATAGAAAGACATAGAAATATGAACAGAATCATTCTGTTGCAGGTAATAACATAGACCATACCATGTGGCACCACATTGTGTCTGCCATATTCTTTGCTGTAGAAGTCTAGTCCACACTCAAGAAAAGAATTAAGCCTCACCTCTTTTTTTTATTGGTGTATTGTAATCATACATCTTGATGAAGCTCAGGGGGGTAGAGGCATACATGTACACAACACTCACTTAGCCCTCCCCTAGTTCACACCCTACTCCTTTCCCCTTCCCTTCTTCCTGTGCACAGCACAGTGATTGACTTTGATAAGTTTGTGTATGTATATCATGTCCATTGGGTGTTTCCTTCTTCCCTCCTCCCATCTCCCTCAGGTCGCCTTCTTCACTCCTCTAAGGTTTCTCCTCCTTTATCTAGAGTCCCTCCTATGTCCTGTTTACTCCCTAGCTTCCGTGTATGAGGGAGAACAATAAAAACACAAACAACAACAAATGCTGGCAAGGATGTGGAGAAGTAGGAACTCTAATACATTGTTGGTGGGATTGCAAATTAGTGCAACCACTTTGGAAAACAGTGTGGAGGATCCTCAGAAGACTGGGAATGAACCTACCATATGACCCAGCAATACCACTTCTAGGCATCTACCCCAAAAGAATGGAAACCAAACTACCAGACTAATGCAAGCATATCTGTTTATTGCTGCACAATTCACAATTGCCAAACTGTGGGATAAGCCTTACCTCTTAAGGGAAGAGTAAAACAATGTTTAGAGATATTTTTAAAGTAGCAAAGTAGAAACATGAGAGTGGGGAAAGGAAGTAACAACACACAAAGGCAAAGTTGATCAGAATGGTATCATGGAATTAGAAATAGGACATGCATGTACTGGTGCTAAAATATACAAAAACAGGGCCATTAAACAGAGACAGAGGGAAAATCCAGATAAAATATGTAGATGAATAATAAATGCTGAAATCCATAAAAATCTTAATAGTAGAAATTACTGAGAATAAATTCACTTAACTATTTTCATATTTAATCTTGTTTGTTTTCTAATCTTTTGGTTGTATGCATAATAAACTTACAATGAAAACATATACTCCTTTGAGGTCAAGTATCTCTTTTTTTTTCTGGTATGTGGACTGAAGCCAGGGACATTCTATTTTCGGGCTACACTCTCAGCCTTTTTATACTTTTAATTTTGAAACAGTATCTTACTAAATTGCTGAGGCTGGCCTCAAACCAATGATCTTCCTGTTTTGGCCTCCCAAGTACTGAGATTCCAGGCATGTGCCACCACGCCCAGCTAAGCTCAAATGTCTCTTTCATTTATTTATTTATTTATTTATTTATTTATTTATTTATTTATTTATTGCAGTACTGGGGACTGAACCCAGGGGCATTCTACCTCCGAGCTACACCCCCGGCCCTATTTTTTATACTTTATTTTGAAACTGGGTCTCACGAAGTTGTGGAGGGCCTCACTAAGTAGCTGAGGCTAGCTGCGAACCCCGATCCTCTGGTCTCCACCTCCCAAGTACTGGGATTACAAGCGTGGGCCACCACGCCTGGCATCCCAGCCCTATTTTTTATTCTTTATTTTGAAACAGGGTCTCACTAGGTTGATGAGAGTCTCACTACTTGCTGAGGTTGTCCTCAAACCTGCAATCCTCCTGTCTCAGGCTCCCAAGTACTGGGATTACAAGCATGTGCCACCACGCCCAGCTCAAATGTCTCTTTTAAAACTAATTAACCAAGCCAGGTACAATGGCACACGCTTGTGATCCCAGTGCTTGGGAGGCTGAGACAGAAGGATCACAGGTTCATGGCCAACTTCAGCAACTTAGTGAGGCCCTCTGCAACTTAGGTAGAATGCCTGTGGGTTCAATCCCCAGCACGGAAAAAAAAAAAAAAAAGAAAAATTTCTGATTTCGGCTCCAACATGTAAGAGCTTGGAAGTCATCATTTTTGTCCTTAGAACAATAACAAAACAAAAGAGAATATTCACCAACTGCGGGACAATTTGAAAGGGAGTTGCATGAGTTATTAGAATATTAGAAGAAAAAAGAAAGTGGAACAAAATATTGACTTTTTGAAATTAATTAATGATACCAAATCATAGATCCAGGAAGCCCAGAGAAAATCAAGATTATTATAAAAGGAAAAAAATGTGTTCACTTATGCCATTCACACTCAAACTGCACAAAAGAAATGATAAAATCTTGAAAGAAGACAAAGAAAAGAAACACCAAAAAATTATAAGTATTATAGAAACCTTTATATTTCATCATTTAAACAAGAAGAAAATGGAGTAAAATATTTAAATTTTGAAACTATAAAAAAACTTATAACCTAAACTTCTATATCTAGAAATTTTTTTCCTTCAAAAATTTAAGAGAAACAGGGATTTTCTTAGTCAAATGAAAACTGAAATAACTCTTTGTTTATAGAATTTCTCTGTAAGAAATGTTAAAAGATTTTCTTTAGGCAGAAAAATGTATAGGTCAGCAAGTTAAATCTAAATAAAAAGTGGAAAAGTATGAAAGAAGGAATAAATGAAGGTGAAATACGATCTTCTATTTTCTCTATTCTCAATTAATCTATGAAATAACTATTTAAGAATAGTTATAAAGCATTGAGTGAATACGATATATGGATAAGTTGAATGAATGAAAACAATGTCACAAGGTATAGAGGGACAAATTGAGAATACTGAGAGCGACAGATTGAGAACACTGCTGCTGTGGTATGTTGGTTGACCCCCAAAGATTCATGTGTTGGACTTTGTTCCCTGGTATGGTGATGTGGGAGGTGGTGGGATCTTTCACAGACAGACCTAGTGGGAATTCTTTAGGGCATTGGGAGCTTGTCCTCATGAGGCATGGTGGGACCCCAGGCTTTCTGGCTTGCTGACTGTAGAAACGATCCATTGCTTACATATATGCTCCCTCTGTGTGATGCCAACTGTTATTTGCCATGAGTTCCTTACCAGAGTTGAGCCAGTGCTGATTCCTTGCTCTTAAATCTCTAAAATTATAAACTAAACCAAACTCTTTTCTTTTTAAAGTTGGCCCATCTCAGGTATTTCATTATAGCAATGAAAAATGGACTGAAACACTTGTACTACATGTGAGGTGGAACAGTAGTGTGTGAAGGTGGATGATCCATGTGGTAATGGATTAGAGTTGTAGACATCAGTGTGAATTCATGTTTATCTTACTGTAGATACAGATGGTTACATATAGAAATATTTACAGATATGTGTACACACGGCTTAATGTGCACAAATATATCTCTTCACATTGTCAGCTGTGAGGGCCTAGACACACTGACACTCCAGCAGCAACAAGCACACCGAGTGCCAAAATCTTGGTTTCTAGTACAATAGTTCAAGAAAAGGAAGCAAGATGTCTTGTAGAAATAGCTGATTCTAGATCGACAGCAGGAAATGCACAAAATTAGCCTGGAGCATCTTCAGAGTAAGAAAGTAATAAAAACAGACAGACAAACAACTACAGCAACAAAACCCTCACAACAATGAGGATACATGGAAGGGATATAGAGCCAAATGAAAGATAGATTTCCTAGTGACCAAAGCAGGAATGACTTTACACTAAATGACTTTACACTAAAAGACTTTACGAGCCGGACGTGGTGGCGCACGCTTGTAATCCCAGTACTTTGGGAGGTGGAGACCAGAGGCGGAGACCGAAGGATCTGAGCCTCAGCTCTCTCTCTCTCTCTCTCTCTCCCTGTCTCTCTCTCTCTCCCTCTCTCTCTCTCTCTTTCCTTAGTGAGGCCCTCCGCAACTTAGTGAGACCCGGTTTCAAAATAAAGTATAAAAAATAGGGCCGGGGGCATAACGCGGAGGTAGAACGCCCCTGCATTCAATCCCCGGTACCGTAAAAAAAAAAAAAAAATATATATATATATATATATATATATTATATATATAATATATATATAATAATATATAATATATATAAATAATATATATATTATATATATATATATTATGTATATATATAATATATATATATATATATATATATAAAAGACTTTACACTAAAAAAACAACCCAGGTGGAGACCGGAGGATCCCGGTTTGCGACCAGCCTCATCTCTCTCTGTCTCTCTGTCTCTCTCTCTCTCTACTTAGTGAGGCCCTCCGCAACTTCGTGAGACCCGGTTTCAAAATAAAGTATAAAAAAATAGGGCCGGG
>PVJS01033332.1:0-22245 GCA_004027185.1 Glis glis | reverse complement strand
GTCTCCGCCTCCCAAAGTACTGGGATTACAAGCGTGCGCCACCACGCCTGGCCTCATTTCATTACTTTTTAGCAGGAATATTATTTATGCTCTTCAAAGAATAACCCATCATTCCTAAATACAGCTGATTTTATTTTAACTCTTATTATTATCTTAGTTTGTTAACAATGTCTCTTTGGTCTAAGATTTTGCTCTGGAATAAAATTGGTACTAGAGAAACCATCAAGGTACCTTGTTAATCCCTCCAAGGGCTGTATTTTCAGGATGTCAGGATGTATTTTACTTAATGTATAAATGTGTGTACTTAGACCATGGAAAAATTCACATACTCTCATCACTATACATTCAAATAGTTTCTGAACACTATGATATAAAATAATTTCTGTCTCTGTTTTTTAACTTACTTAAGGTACAAGAAAGCACGATGCAAAAATGATTGGAAGTATGTGGTCCTTAACATTGAGCCCTGCTAGGTTGGAATCCAGGTTCTATGACTTATTTTGCTGGTTGAGTTCAGGAAATTTACTTAAAATCCCTAAGCTTCAGTTTCCAAATAAGTACTGGGATAACATTAAGAATTAAATTAGCTAAAAATGCAAAAGAACTATTACAGAAACCATTGGTTAGCGCACACAAGGCCCTTCCAAATCTTTTCCTCACCAGTCACCTTTCACCTTTCTGTGGGTTATATGTGGAAGTATCCTAGGAAGGGCTCCCCCTTCCCAATCAGAATGACAAAGCTTTTGTCCTATCCCTTCCTTCCTTTGGGGATGAGTTGTGATGTCTAGGGGTAGAGCAGCCATTTTGAAACCACAAGTCTAAAACAGCATACTACAAATGGTAAAGGAGGATATTAGAAAGAAGCTGGTTCCTAGATGACATTCATTCGTGAACATCTAGTGTCCACTTGGACTCATTATCGCAAGACTTACTATGCAAAATCAACAGCCCCTCATCTAATAAAGTGACTGTGGTCAAGTTCTCTGTTACTCAGGCTTTTAGCACTCCTGTGTAATACAAGGGCATAAACCGACCCCCAGGCTATAGTAAGGAAGTTCAAGTAAAGCTAATCACCTTCTCCCCTCCTGTGTGAGTAGAGGCCATGCAATGGATGGAACATAGTTCTCAGTGTATACTTTCAAAATAAGTAAAAGTATGAACATCCTAGGCATCGCTTTTGCCTTCTTATGGATGGCATCATGATTCAGTTATTTAGTTATATTCTAGAACCTTGGAAATAAGTTCCGATGGCTCCGCCCCCTTGTACCTTTTAGCCAATCAGTCATGGCATCACCCTCTCCTCCCTACCATCACTGCAGTCCCTCATGGGTCACCTGCACTATTATGGTGAGTTTCTGCTCATGTTCCTTCTGTCTAGAATGTTTTCTCCTTCTGCACTAACTTCTAGTTATCTTTTAGATCTTAGCTAAATCACACAGAAAACATCTTCCCATCTTCTCCATTCTGATTATCTCCTTTTTGTATCTTACTATATCTCTCTACTTAGCATGTGTCATTAACAGTTTACCTTTATACATGAATCATAAATTAGTGTCTGCCTCCCGCTGCTCTGTAATTACCAGGAGAGCTAAGCCTGTTGTTTTATCCTCTGGCATTTTATACCCATGTCAAACCCGACACTGAGCACATAGTAAGATTTGGGTCTTCACCTAATCATAATAAGTAACACTCAGCAGTTACCGTATACGGTAACTCAGTTTAATGGTCACAGAAATCCTATTGTCCCATTCTACAGATGCAGGAGCTGAGGCAGAGAGAGCTTGAGAAATTTGTCTGAGGTCATACAGGTTATAAGCCAAGAACTAAGCCAGGTGGCTTGTCTTTGGAGACTGTGCTCTTAACCACTAGTTGAAGCTGAAAGAATAACTCTGGCCACTTTTGGGCAGTGATAATCACTTTGGTTCTACAGTTATGATGGTCAATAAGAAATAACTAGGAACTACTTCCTACAAGTTATTCTGCTGGGTTTAATGGATAAGATGGAGACTAAGCACATCCAATCTATAGTTCAAGGCTTTATATAGCCAAATACTTGATGGTCTGTGTCTAAAACATAAACAAATATTTATATTTTCCTTAAAAATGAAATGTCAATACATTCTGTAAATATTGATTTTCTTCCTCATTTTTCTTGGCCCTCTCATTACTTCATGTGAGAAAGCACACAGATCTTACTTCTTCATTATTGTGCTATGTTAGATAATGCTATATTGTTCTTTTAACACCCAAACCAAAATTATTTTGAAAGAGTAAGAAAACACCATCTGCAACAACTGAAATCATATTAACATTTTTCCTATCCTCAAAGCACATCGATGTTATATAAAGAAGGGGAAAATGATTAGTCCCAGGCTGAGTTTAACTGTGCCAAATAAGTATGCTAATTTTGTTGGCTTGGTTAGAAAACCCTGAAATCAGAGATTTATGCAGGGATTTGCAAAAGATAGACTATTTGTGTACACCCATATCATTATACATCAACCACTGGTGCACTGGAGACGGGATTGACTGCTGGAGAAGAAAGGGGAATGGAGACAGTCAGTGAAGGACTGAAGAGGGACTTGGTGGCAAATATTGAGGCTACCTTTGACTTAAAACTAGCTGAATTTTTGGATGACTCTACAATGAGAAATAATATTATAGTATAATCAACATGCATTTAGCACATTATGATTTTTAAAGTAGTCACATTATTAACCCCATTAATCCTCACAACTAATCTGAAAGTTTGATGATATGGTTATTTCCATTTAATAAGTGAGAAAACTGAAGCTCAGATAAATCAAGAAAAAAAGGTGGCAGCTGGACATGGTGGCGCACACCTGTAATCCCAGTACTTGGGAGGCTGAGACAGGAGGATTGTAGGTTCAAAGTCAGCCTCCGCAACTTAGTGAGATCCACAGCAACTTAACAAGACCCTGTTTCAAAATAAAAAATAAAGTAGGACTGAGGTCTAGCTCAGAAGTAGAATGACCCTGGGTTCAAGTCCCAGTACAAAAAAGAAAAAAGAGAGGGGGAGGGAGGGAGGGAGGAAGGCAGGGAGGGAGGGAGGGAGGGAGGAAGGAAGGAAGGAAAGGGAAATAAAAATAGGTGGCAGTGGTTTGCAATGAATATGTTGTCAAGAGGGCTTTTGCTGTGCGGCGCACCTCCATCCCAGGGAGTGGAGGGTGTGTCCCTTTTATCCTAAACTAAATGAGAAAGAAAGCCTCAAGAGAACTGTTTGACACTGAGTTTGAGGGACACAGGTAGAGATGTTTCCAGACTGGATGGGAGAAATCTAAAAGCAAGAGGCCGGTTGAGATGGCAGAATAAAGAGAGGGAAGGCTCTGGGGATGCGTTGTACTTCTACTGATTGTGGGCCAGAGATGTGTGATCCCCTCCAACCAGATGTAGAACTGATAGAGGCTCTGTAGAACAGATGGTGTCATTCTAAATTAAATCTCTCCTGAAAAGATGACTTGGAAGAGTGTGACTCTAACAAACTCTTGGGCTTTCTGGAAACCCTGGGGGATAAGGAAGAAGTAGTCAGCCCTAAAAGGTGTCACCACATCAAGGGAAGGGCAGCTGGGGGTCCTCTAGCTCAAGTGCTCGCATTGATAGCGAGGGTGGAGAGAGAAGGAGCAGCAAGCAATGAGCAATGGAATCCATTCAGCTTTACCCTTGACCAATGCCGCACCACTGACCGCTTCTGTCAACAATCAAGTGTGGTCATTGTAATCTTCAGCCCATTCTGGAACTATCAGTGGAAATATCCATTTTGCTCACTGAGAAAAATGAAAATATTTCAATGAGAAAGAGAGGACAATGAAAGGAGGGTTCAAATCCCAAGCCTACAGCTAACTGCTCATGCAACCAAAGGCAATTAACTTGGTTTTAGACTCTTAGTAAATTGATGATTTGAATAAAAAAATTTCTCTAATATCTCTTCCCGCTCCATGTTTAGGATTTGGTGAGAAATCTGGTGAACAAGGACTCCGCATGGTTTAAACAACAGCCTGATATTCCTCTGCTGCTTTCATTCTGGGAAAAAATAAACAAAAGAAGAATTTTCTAAACAAAATTATGTAAGCAAGGGTTTAAAATAAATAAACTGAGTTAAAATATTTTAGAAGTACCCACATATATAAAAAATGGTTATGTCAATTGAAAATTCTATTGGGTAAATCCTAGTCACAGTGAAATATACAAGAAACAAACCAATTTTTATCTCTCGGAGGTTCTATAAATGTAACCTTCCATCAGTTCTGATTAGTTTCTCTCTTGAAGACCAAGTAACATTTCAAGAGCTTTTTTTTTCCCTCCCAATTTGTAGGCAGTAAGATCTCTCCTTATATTGCTGAAATGTATTTGACTTTTTTCAAATTGAATTGAAAATGCAGTATCAAGGTAAAGCAATTTTCAAACCCTTTCCAAAAAGAGAGAAGAAAGTATTGTTTCTTATTTCATGGGGAATATCAGGGAAGAGAAAGTCACAGGAACTAAAGCAATGTGCATTTCTAAGAAGATTGATGGAAACTTGCAACACCCTTGAGGAAATAAATACTGATGTTTTCCCTTCTCTTCGTATGAAAACTAATGCTCGCAGAGTTTGACTTTCTCAAGATCAAACAATAACTTTACGTCAGCGCATGGCTGGAACTCAGATCTTGCTCCCCTCCCCTCCACCCGCATCATTTTTCAGTTTTTGTGCTGCCTGCTCCTTTGATAGATGCTGACATCTCTTGTTTTCAGCTGAATTTCTACTTCTAGAAAGTGCAGCAAGAAGCACTCTGTCAATAGCACCAGGTTTCCTTGAAATCGATTGAGGCTCCAGGCTCCCAGCTGAAATACCACTCGGTGCCAAACCCCATGAAATAAGCACTTTAAAAAAAATAAAGTGTGAATTCTGCCTTTTGTCAAAGCAGGAACTATTCAAGATACCAAATGAAAACAGCCCGTTCTCTTGAGAAGGAGAAGGGAAGTTGACATTCTCTTCTAAAGCCAAGTTGACCATTTCATTGAATGGAACATCAGACGTGAGAGGCCAATCGGGTCTGCACTGAGCAACGTCATTACATGTGCCAGTGTCTTCTAACAATCTTTATTTTTAAAATTTTCTTTTGAGATATGTGAAGTAAAGGTAGTGGAAATGAGGATGGAAAAAATCAAATGGCTACTACCCTTCCTTGGAACCCAACTGGAGATACTCTCTGCTTTTCCTTCCCTCCCCTTCCTCTTTGTCTCCTTCCTTCCTTGCTTCCTTGCTCCCTTCCTTCCATCTTTCTTTCCTTCCCTTTGGCAATCATGATCCTTGAAGTAGCAAACATCCCTGGAATGCCCTAATTCCTTCCATTTTTCTCCCTCTTTCTTTTCCCCTGATGTCACTTCTCTCCTTTCCTTAAAGATCATACTTCATCTGATTCCTTCACTTTTTTTTTTTTTTTGGTACTGGGGAATGAACCCAGGGGAATTCTACCTCCCAGCTATACCCCCAGCCCTATTTTTTATTTTTAATTTTTTATTTTATTTTACTTTTTTGCGGTACCGGGGATTGAACCCAGGGGCGTTCTACCTCCATGCTACACCCCCGGCCCTATTTTTTTTATGCTTTATTTTGAACCCGGGTCTCATGAAGTTGTGGAGGGCCTCACTAAGTAGAGAGAGAGAGAGACAGGGAGAGAGTGAGAGAGAGAGAGCTGAGGCTGGCCGCAAACCCAGATCCTCCGGTCTCCACCTCCCAAAGTACTGGGATTACAAGCGTGCACCACCACACCCGGCTTTATTTTTATTTTGAAACAGTGTCTTGCTAGGTTGATGAGAGTCTCACTACTTGCTGAGGCTGTCCTCGAACCTGCGATGCTCCTGTATCAGCCTCCCAAGTACTGGGATTACAAGCGTGCACCACCACGCCCGATTTCCACACCTTGCTTGATTTCTTCACTTCTTACCTGCTACGGGAGCCAGTCTTTTACCTAGCTGAAAACAAAGAACTGTGGTGGTCATGCTCTGTGTGCCAAATACAAATTGGATTTCTAAGCAGAAACCGAATAGACATGGACACCAGTTCACAAGAAGCGCTCCTGACTGCAAGGCCCAGGGCACCCGGCGGTGAAGATGATATGAAATCTTTAAATCGGAGAGCCTCAGTGTTGGAGAAATCTTGGAGATCGACTTGTTAAACTGTCACCTTTGAAAAGGAAGAACACGGAGACACAAGCTAAATGCCATGTGAAAACAGAGCCATGAATACAACTGGCTTTCCTGACTGTTAGACCGGTGCTGTTTAGTTGCACTGCAGAGATTCAAGGTGGAGATGCTATGGCATAGATAGCATGCATTTTAAGGTATGGGGGGGTATGACATCCTAGATTGCAAAACTTGCATCCATCAGTGGACCTGCCATTCACTGCAATCTATTGCCAAGAGTGGCTTTCAGATATCCCTTCTTATTAAGTTACCCAAATGCAAACCCATCCGTGGAGCAATTTTACCTTTATGAAATATCTTGTGGTATTTGCTATGCTCAGATTCATACCATGGCCCACCAGGAAACAGTTTTCTTTTACTTTTTCCTAAGAACCTGCTTGCTGGAGGAAGGGCTCCCTCTGTTCATCCTGAGATCCCATTCCACATTCCATAACTATTTCTCTGGCTTCTTTTCTTGCCTTTAATCCCCTTAACCAACTGTTTCTTTCCTCCTGCTTTGTCATTGAATTGATTTTTATATAAACAGGTATTTCAGTCTTTGGGCTAAATTTTAACTCTTCAAACTCTGTGTATATTTGATCGTAGGCTTCCCTGTGCTTTTGAAGGGTTCTGGAAGAAGATGCAATGCTCCAAAGAATGCTGTGTTGTGTAACCACGCTGATATCTGGCAGCATGTCCTGCAGCCTGCCCCCAGAACAACCCTTCAGGAATGTGTACAGCCAGAACCAAGACTGATGGAGCAGATGATGGAATTATTAGTTAAGATTAAAGGCATTTTTGTAGCACAGAAAAATAGGAAAATGTTGAGACATAAAAACATATACACAGATCATTTTTTCCAAGCTCAAGACCAGAACACATGGTGTAACACACTCGGAGTCAAATGCGAGGAAGACATATTTGAAATTAGGACTTTTCCAGAGAGGACCACTTGGGAGGTCATTGTACATTATGTTATACAGAAAAGGGGAATGGAGATGTCAGGGCGAGAATTGTGTGTGCTGTGTGTGTATAATATTTCTCAAATGTGATTGTGCTCATGAATCACTGGGAATTGTATTAAAATGAATATTTTTATTTCTCAGATCTGGCCTGAGGTTATGCATTCCCAAAAGGCCCCCTGTTGATGCTGGTATGAGGGCCACACCTGGAACAAGGCCCTAGGGATTATGTCTTTCTCATTTTTGTACCCCCAACACCTAGCAGGGGAAATAATAAGCAATGGTTTGGTAAACTAAGACCTGGGCACTTTATATGCACATAAAGTCATTTGATCTTCCCATTAATACTAAAATATAGATGTTACCCTGTTTCACAAATGAGTAAACACAAGCTCAAGCATTCAGTCATCCAGATCTGGATGAGTGATTCTACAGAAAACTAGGCATCCTTGAAATTCTGGACTCAAATCTTGTCAGTGCAGGGAGAGTTCCTTTCTTCCCAGCCTAATTTCCTAATATGTAAAGGTGACACTGGGAAGGTATTGGGCTAAGAATATGGTCACTGGAGCTGGTCAGGCTGGGTCTGAATCCCGATTCCAATCCTTACTAGCAGTGTAAATTGAGCAAGTTCATTATCCACAACAAGACTGTGGAGGTTCTCAGAAGAGTGGGAATGGGAGCACCATATGACCCAGCTATACCACTCCTGAGCATCTTTCCAAAGGAAATGAAGTCAGAATATTATAGTAATACATGCATATCCATGTTTATAACAGCACAATTCACAGTAGACAAATTATGGAGCCAACCTCTGTGTTCATCAACAGATGAATGGATTATGCAACTGTGGTATATACATATAATTAAATTTTTACTGAACCATAAAGAAGAACAAAATTATGTCATTTGCAGGAAAATAGATGGAACTAGAGACTATTATGCTAAATGAGATTGGCCAGTCTCAGAAAGTGAAGAGTTGTATACCTTCTCTCATATGTGGAAGCTAGAGAGAAATCGGGTAACAAAAGAGACTTCAGATAAAGGAGTAGAGACTCCAATGGAGCAATGAGGGGGGTGTAGGGGAGGGAGGATGGAGGAAGGAGATGTAATGAAGGTAACAGTCTAAATAATGCTATGTACATATATGAAATTATCAATACCAATCTCAGTGACTTGTATGGGGAAGGGAATGGAGTAGGGTGGGGTCAGGAGGGAAACACACCAACTGTTGTATGTACGTTCCTATGACACTAAACCTCATTACGATGTATAATTGCAATGCAGCAATAAAAGTATATTTTTAAAAAGACTCAATCTACTTTGCCATATGGGAATAATAATTGTTTCCTCATATGGCTGGTTGAAAATTAAGCGACTTTTATTTATAAGGCACATGAAACAGTGCCCAGCATATTTAATGTGACAAAGCACGGCTCACACAGTGGGCCCGGTTAAGAGCTAGCAACCTTTTGCCTGGACACTAACATTTATGATGCTTTAAAGATGATAGTTCTTCTCTGAAATGTGTCCTGGAAGATCTTGTGGCTTGCAGTTATTGGGTGATTTTTTTCTTCCGTAAGAAAATTGCACCCTGTTATCCCAATGTCTAAAATCAAACCGAATGTATCTATGTTTAAAAAAAACAAAATAAACTAGATATTTACAAATGCACTCAGAACATGATTAAAGAAGTTATTTTCGAATGTGAGATAAAAAATCCTCATAGAAACTCTCTTCATGAACACAGCACATGTTGCATTAGGGTTCCTTTAATACTTTTCCTTTTTCTTTGTAGACCAGGCAGAGCATACTAAGTTCTCTCTTCTAAATCTTTTTTCTCTGGCAAGAGTACATCGTATATTTCCACTCACTGGCTTTTAATGATGTGCAGAAAACAGTGATTCACCCCCGTCAGCATTTTGATATTATTGAAATATCTCCCTTGGTCCCCGACACAATTTTCAAAACATGTGAATCCATGAGAACAGAAAGGTTCAAACTGTCTTTGCTAAATCATTTTCTGTTTCTCTCCCTCTGCCCAAATTCCCTCCGATCTGTGGCTTACCAGCCAAGAAGAAGACAAATGAAGACAAATTCCTAGTTAATTAATCAAACTCAACCCAGTGTCATTTAGTAATATCCACCATTGGTTACAGAGTAGCCAATGGGGCCTATGTAGTTGGCCTTTCCTGGACTCAATTACAATTTAGCTGTGTGCAAAGAGTGACATTAAGTCTGTTTCACCCCAAGATTTTCACTTACTCTTACTAATGCAGCTTGGCATTAGTAAGTATGATTATGATTATGTCATTCTCACGACATTCTGAACACGTGTGATAAGGAGTTGGATGATCCAAAATGGCGCTGACCAGTGGGCCCTGATCCTCTAATATCTAGACTTTGAAATGGAAACAAGTCAGAAGGCTTCAAAAGAGTGCAGCAAACTCAGCTTCCTTCATTTAGCCATTCAGGACCAGGGGGAATTGTCTCTTCACCTCCTGCTGCCTATCAGCTTGTGCCCCAGGCTTAAGGGCTTTTAAATATTTTAAGGCTCCATTTTTGGCTTCCAGCCCTGCAGATTTTTAATGGCTAAAAAGTTAGAAGGCTAAAGTTAACAATTAATTAGCACAGGCACACAGGCCTAAAAGGGATTTGGACTACCCTGAAAGAAAAGCAGCTGGAAGCAAGTAAAACATTTGAAAACTGGATTCTGGTGTGACCACTACATTTTCATTTTCTTGTCCTTTGATTCTTTATCTTTGTGATAGGGTTTTGGCAAGCCAGGAAAGGAAATGCTTGCTCACTTGCTCTCTTTCTCCTCCCTCCCTCCCTTCCTTCCATCTTCTTCTCCTCCTCCTCCTTCTACCTCCTCCCCTCTCTAAATTATGGTAAAGCTTTTTTTCTTTTTCTCTAAATTAGTGAGAATTTTAGGCTAGTAAAGCCACCAAACTAAGAGCCTAACAGAATTGGATTCCTATCAACATTCTATGTAATCCCAAGCAAGCCACTTTTTGAGGCCAAGCTTGTCTCAGTCTGCAAATGAGGCAGCTGAATTTGTCTCTGAGGTCTATTCTAACTCTGACAGGTTATTATTCAGAGCGAGCTAGGCACAAGGACAAAACGTGATATATTAATACTCCGTGGGGACTAGATTAAACAGCCCATGACAATCCACCAAAGGAAAAGTAGGTCTCCTTGCCCTAGACAAGAACAGAAGAGTAGAGCCAAGTTGAACAGGGCCTTCAACACAGACCCCGGCAAAGTTTGGGAACACAGCCTAACTTTAACAGCATTGCTTTGCTTTACCAGGTTCAAAGTTAATTAGCTCTATGGGCTGTGCCTTCATTCACGGAAGCTGATCAGCTTCATTATGTACTGGGTTCTCTGACCTGTGCCAGGGAGACAGAGGTGGGGGAAAATGTTATTAATTAATGCATTTGGTAGTTTTTCTCAAGGAAATTTAGGTTTGAGTTGATTAGGGAACGTTCCTCGCTCCTCTTTCTTTTGGACTTGCAGCTCTCTACATTGTGAGAATACTGCATTATAGAATGTGTGACAACATTTAATGCTTAAAATGTTTAAAACTGGAAAGACTTGAAATACAGAACAGGAAAGATAGATTTTTTTCTTTATATCTCTCAAGTACTTAGCAAAGGCATTCATTTTTTGGGGGTAGTGTGGACATACTGGGGATGGAACCAGGAGCATTCTACTTCCAAACTGCATCCCCAGCACTTTTTGTTTTTTATTTTGAAACAGAGTCTGGCTAAGTTGCTGTGAGTCTCACTAAGTTAATGATGCTGGCCTCAAACCTGCACTCCTCCTGTCTCAGCCTCCCAAGTACTGGGATTACAGGTGTGTGCTACCACACCCAACAGCAGAAGCATTTATTTAACTAACAAATATTTAACACTGTATGCTATCTACTGTGCTGCGTATTATTTAATTTTTATTTTTTTTGCTTGTTAATAAACTAAATGAAGGTACAATAATTTGCATATAGTAAATTTTTCATGCGTTAAGTATGAGGTTTGATGAGACTTGTAACATGTATAAACCATGTAGCCACCAACCCAGACAACACATATACCATTTATATTTCGCAGAAAGTCTTCTCATGAGCTTTTGAAATTACTTACTACCTCCTCACCCCTGTCCCTACCCCAAGAACCATTACTGTAATTTTTGTGTAGTATAGTGATTGTACAGTAGATTACTCTCACTTGTCATAGTACTGCATAAAAATGATATCATACAGCATGTACTATTTACTGCCTTGATTTTTTGGCTCAACATCATGTCTGTGAAATTCATCTATGTGCTTTCACATATTAGCAATTTGGTTTTAATTGCTGAGAAGTATTCCATTATGTGACTATGACACAATTTGTGAATTCATTCATCAATGGACATTTGGGTTGGTTCCAGTTTAGGGCCATAGTAAATAAATTTACAATTAACATGTGTGGGTAAGTCTTCCTGTGGACATCTTTTCACTTCTCTTGGTAAACACCTAGAGGTGGAAATGCTGGGTCATAGAATAACATATGCTAACTTTACAAGGGTAGATTAGATTCCTCCAAACATGTTTTTATTGTTTATGCTCACACCAGCAATGATGAGCTTTCCAGATGTCCCACCTCTCACCATTGCATGTTTGCAGTTAATCTTTGAAATGAGCCCTTCTATAAATCTCTAAATGAAGTAATTTTCTCCTTTTCAGATAAAGATATAAATATAAACTACCTTCTTGGTATAAATGAGAATTTATGTGGGTTTTTATTTAAACAACTTAAATGTGTAATTCTTTTTTTTGTTTGTTTTCAGTACTGGGGATTGAACCCGAGGGCATTCTACCTCCGAGCTACACCCCCAGCCCTGTTTTTATTCTTTATTTTGAAACAGGGTCTCACTAAGTTGCGGAGGACCTCACTAAGTAGCTGAGGCTGGCCGCGAGCCTGGATCCTCTGGTCTCAGCCTCCGATGTACTGGGATTACAAGTGTGTGCCACCACGCCTGGCTTTTAAATGTGTAATTCTGAGAGCATAATTCTACAGTTACCTCCAAATAAAAGAACATACTTACAAAATTTAGCAGAAGTTAGTAAGTTAATAAGTTGTGCAGGTAGAATTTTCCCTCTAAGATGGTTAATTGCAAGCAAACTTAGTTATCAGAATTTGTTACTTAAATAACTGGAAAACTCTATGAGGTAACTATGGAATATGTATGGAATAAGTGTACATATGTAAAATAAGGTTACTAGAGTTGGTATGTGCCAAAGTACATTTGTCATCAATTCCTGTCTGAAAAGAAGAGAAGGGATACATTGGTGAGTGGTTTAGAATGCTAAAAACTGATACCCAAGCCAAGCGTCACTGTTATTCAGGAGCCTGAGGCAGAAGAATCTCTTGAGTCCAAGAGTTTAGAGTCAACATGGGCAATGTAGCAAAACTTCATCTCAAAAAACAAAAATAAAACAATGACGCCCAAAACAAAATGGTAATTTCTGCTTGGATAAAGTAAAACAAAAAGTTAAATGTTTATTAAAAAGTGTTTTTTCTACCCCAGCATTGTCTCATTTAAAATAAGATAGCCCTGAAAATTTGCCTGAAAAAAAGAAAATTAATTAGATGACTACCTTATCAGCCTAAATACTTTTTTCCATTTTACTATGTTTTACCTTTCTTTTGAAGGGAAGGAAAACATGATATTCAGGATAATAAAAATGAATTTGGAACATTATCACAGTTTCAGATTTTCTATTGAATTGATATGTTTTAATAAATGGTTGGAACTACTTATGAATATTTAAAATAAATCTACCAGTGCTTCTTTGTATATGTATAAAAAAGAAATTAGCCTTTCTAATGTGTGTGATGTGCATGTTGGCATTTAATATGCACTCTTTGAATGGTTGATGATGTTGAGCATCTCTCTATGCACTCACTAAGCGCTCAGTTTACTTTGAAGAGTTTGTTTACAAAACAGACCTTGAATTGTAAGAGTTCTCAAAATATTCTGGAAAGAAGGCCTTCATAAAATACGTGCATTGCACATGTTTTCTTCTAGTTTGTGTCTTGCCTTTTCCTTTTCATAATGATTTTTTGTTAAGCAGATCATTTTACTTATGACAACATTCAGTTTCTCCATTGTTTTATGTTTAAAGCATTATCTGTTTTTGCCTGTTTTTACCAGGATTTCGGAAGTATTCTTCTGTTTTATTTTAGAAGCCTCATTTCAGAATTGTTTTTAGAAGTTTTAGAATTTACCTCTAGGGCTATGAGTCATCTTGAATTAATTGTTGTGTATGGAGTAGAGTCTGTGGCTCTTACTTGCTCTGATAGATACTCAGTTGGCAGCACCACTTGTTGGAGAGTTTTTTCTTTCTCCTTTTGTCAAAATCAATTCATCATATAGGTGCATTTTGTTCCATTGATCCAACTAAAATTTCAGGTCAATCCCACTTGAACACTGAAGCTTCATAGTAAGTTTTGAAATCATTTGGTAGAATTTTTTTGTGTGTGCTACTGGGAATTGAACCCAGAGGCATTCTACCTCCAAGCTATACCCCCAGACCAATTTTACTTATTTGGAAACTGGGTCTCACTAGGTTGCTGAGAGCCTCACTAAATTGCTGAGGCTGTCCTCGAACCTGTGATCCTCCTGTCTCAGCCTCCCCAGTACTAGGATTACAAGTGTGCACCACCACGCCCAGCTTATGTGGTATAATTCTTACAACTTCTTTTTTGTTTTGTTTTTCAAAACTGTTTTGGCTATTCTAGGTCTTTTGCATTTACATATTTCAATAAAGCCCACTGAGAAATTAGTTGGGATTGTACTGCATCTATAGATCAGTTTAGAGAGAAAAGACACCTTAGCAAGATTGACTGTCCATATGAACTTGATATAGCTCTTGGGACAGTGCAATATTTACTAAATGAGAAGATATCCTTCTCCCATGTTGCATAAGAAAGTGCTCAAGTCAGCATGATTGAATATAATGCTAGTTGTAGACGTTTCATAATTCATTTCATGAGCACTAACAGATTGAGAAAGTTCTTTTGTCTTATTTTACGGAGTGGTTTAAGGAGTTGGTCAACTTTACTGATCTTTTTAAAGAACTGATACTTGTTTTCATTGGTTTTTCTCCATTTCTCATCTTTTTCTCTACTTTATTAATTATTGCTTATGTTTATTTTCCTATTTTCAATGTTCTTTGACTTAATTTGCTGTTTGTCTAGCTTCTTGACCTAGAAACTTAGATTATCGTTCTTAAGCAGTTCTTGTTTTATAGTTTAAGCAATTAAAAATTTACAGTATGTATGATCTATCTGTTTCATCTTTCTACTTTTAACTCTCTGTGTCATCCTATTTACCAAATATCTTATGTAGTTACATACACCTGGGTCTTATATTTTATTCAAGATGACAATCTCTTCTTTTTGTTGGAATGTATAGTTTATTTACATTTAATAAAATTATTTATATAGTTTGACTTAAATCTAGCCTGTTGCTACTTGAACCCTATTTGTTTCATCTGGTTTTTGCTTATTTTGTTGTTTCTGTTACCGGTTTCCAACATTTACTTGGATTAATCAATGTTCTAATTACTCTATTTGTTTCTTTTCTTTTATTTTAAAATTGTGTTCTATGTTTTCAGGGTAACTTTGGGAACTATAACATGCATCCTTTATGTAACAAAATATATTTAAAATTAATATTTTCCTACTGTAAAACCCACCCTTCACATATTACATTTTACTCATGACCTCTCAGATAATAACCTTATAAGAATATAGTTCCATTTATATCTGCTTTACTCCCCCTTTCTGTCATTACAATGGAAATATATGACACACACAACATAAAGAAGGAAAGATTTATTTGGCTCATGGTTTCAGACATATAGTCCATAGTTTTCCAGATCCAGGGCAGACATCAGACATCATGGTAGAATGGCATGGTCAAGGAAAGCAGAGCTCAACTCAATGGTGGCAGGAAGCAGAGAAAGAGAGAGAGAGAAAAGAAGGAGGAGGAGGAGGAGAAGGAGGAGAAGGAGGAGGAAAAGGAGGGAGAAAGAGAAGGAGGAGGAAAAGGAGGGAGAAAGAGAAGGAGAAGGAGGAGGAGGAGGAAGAGAAGGAGGAGGAGGAGGAAGAAGAGAAGGAGGAGGAGGAGGAGGAGGAAGAGAAGGAGGAGGAGGAGGAGGAGGAGGAGGAGGAGGAGGAGGAGGAGGAGGAGGAAGAGGAGGAGGAGGAGAAGGAGAAGGAGAAGGAGAAGGAGAAGAAACCAGGGACAGAAATAGTCCTCTAGGCCATAGCTCCAGTGACCTACCTCCTCTAGACCTGCACCAGCGGTCTAAGTTATCAACTAGTAAATACATTCAAATCATGAATACTTCAGTGGATTTATCCACTGAGGAGAGCGGAACCCTCATCCAACTATTTTGCCTCTGAACATTTTTTCATTGCCAATACATGAGCTTTTTCAGGGAACCCTTTATATCCAAACCATAACAGTATCTTCCTTCCTACTGTTTTGGTATTATATTTTATTCAATGTACATTATAAATCACTTCCTATAGTGACTTTCTTGTTTTGGAAAGGCATTTTTCTGTTAAAAAATTAATAAGAGACTCTGAGACTAGCCATGTACATTATCTCATCTGCTTGCTATTTCTTGTGTTCTTCACTATTTCCTGTGTATGTGGTTTTCCAGTGGCATCATTTTTTGCAGCTTGAAGAATTACCTTACCTATTTCTTGTAGTGTGTGTTTGTGATAAATTCTCTCAGCTTTTTAAAATTTGAGAACCAAGTATTTACCCTAATATATGGGCAATATTTTTCCTGTATATAGAATTCTGGGTTGATATTTCTTTCAATGTTTTAAACTTTTTATTCAGTTTTCTTCTCTCATATTATTTCTGATAAGCAGTTGGCCTTAAATCAAATACTCTTTGCTCTATAAGTAACGTGTCATGTTTTTCCTGGTTGATTTTAAGGGAGTGTGTGTGTGTGTGTGTGTGTGTGTGTCTTGTTGTTGTTGTTGTTTTCGGCAGTTTGACAGTTTGACTCATTTCAAACTTAGAAACTAAAGCCCTCAAATTCGAGTGACTTAATTGAGAGCATGTCTAAAAATCTCAGTACATTTTCTTAGTCCAGTGTTCTTTCTATCATGCAACTATTATTGTCATGACCTCATGGACACTTTCAGTGAGGTTTTTCAAGGCAGCCCTATTGAAAACTTCAACACCACACCATCCTTCTTGCATTTTACATCCACTTTCTCTTTCATTTTTTAAATTTTTTCCTTCCTTCCTTCCTTCCTTCCTTCCTTCCTTCCTTCCTTCCTTCCTTCCTATTATTTTGTGGTACTGGGGATTGAACCCAGGGGTGTTCTACCTCTGAACCACACTCCCAGCCATATTTTTTTTTCAGACAGGGTCTCACTAAGGTGCTGAGAGCCATGCTAAGTTGCTGAGGCTGGCCTGGAAACTGATCCTTCTGTCTCAGCTGCCCAAGTACTGCATTACAGGCATACACCACGATGCCCAGCTTTCTTTATTTTTCAGTAACATTTATGTGATATGTTACATGCATATATTTTATAACATGTTGAAAACATATCCTGCTGAAACTAAAACCTTTCAGATTCTTAAAAGCAGTATGTACTAATGATTCTTAGAGATTAATAATACGAATGAGCTTATAAAAATTTTAATGACCTTCCTTGCAGTAAAGGAAACTTTCACTCCTTTTACTATGAAATTAGGTCAAATTCTTTATCCCTGAGGAATTTATATTTCAAAAGCAAACAGAAAAATTAGAAATGGCTATTCAAAATACAGTAGAATAAGGAGAAAGAGAGTTATATGGAGGTTCATGAAGGCTGCAATCATTTCTGGTTGGAGTAATTAGGGAGACTTCATAGACGAAATGGTATTTCAGTTGAGTTGTGAAGATCGGTAGGATATAAACAGGGAGAATTACAGGAAAGGGTGGGACTTGGCAGTGGGTATATTAGGCAGAAAGAATAACATGAAGGATGCTATGAAATCAGGAATATGTGTCAAGTTCAACAAGAGAATAGGGCAGTATGAGAAATAGGGCTGGACAGATGGCTTGGAGACATAGTCTGGAGACTTTGAACATAGCAGAGAACCCTTGGGAGTATATCCCTTGGGAAGCAACAGGAGCCACTGAAAGTTTCTGAATATGGGAGTTATAAGACTGGAACTGCGTGTTATTGAACTTTCTAAAAACAATCCTGTCTGTCTTGTAGATTAATTTGCCTCATTTACCAGTGTCTGTTTTCTATATTTTTAGGAAACCCTCCATTATGCTACCCTAGAGGATATGGCGAAGCTCATAAGTGCATTCTTAAATTCTAATTTCCCCACAAGTGCAGTAAACATTCATTACATTAATCCATGTGTGTAGTTGCTGCAAATATTTTCTTTATATTTTATGATTTTTACATTTATTACCCCTTTATCAACCTGCTACATTCAAATACATATACAAGTTTTCTACTGTTTTTAACCTAAAAAAATTGATGCCCTTTACTTGTAATTTTTTCAAATCTTCAATGATATTTTTGGTTAGAGAAAATAAATATAGATCTAACCTCTCCCATAATTCAGATCATTGATTAAATGGCACACTTACTTGTTTTTCTTGGTCAATCAAACATTGAACTAAGGTCTTTCTATAACCATGTTTATTTTCCTTTATAGATTTGACATATTCATTAAAGTTTAGTGCAATGCTGCTTTTGGGAACACATCATTTCAGACAATTTCAACTTGATATTTAAAAGCATGACTTTAATCAATTTTGTCTGTGGTCTAGCTGAAAATAATGTTTTTTTTTCTCTCTTGACTCAATTACAGAAAAATTAAAATGAATGCATGAAGTATAAATTTATTGGCATTGATTTTTCTGGATTGTTTTAGGAAGCCCCTCAATAAAAATATATAATCTTGAAGTTGACATTCAGAAAGTCTCAAAGAAATCACTGAAGATGTCTTGTAAGATTTGTGCTTGCATTGTGTTAAACTAGTATCCACTGGAATGCCTAAGTTATGTAGAAGAAAAGCTTTGAGAACAATTTTTACAGAAAATTTGAAATTTAGATTCCCAACATAGCAACTGATATATTAGTGCTTACTTGAATCACTCATTATATCTAAGTAAACTAGATTAGACTCATAACATTTTCAACAACTTAGTAGAAATCATATATTCTTGAAATTATATCATTTGTCTCATTCTCTCAAACAACTGTCTTCATTTAGAGAATTTTCTTAATGCTTACAGAGAGATGTTTTTCCTAAACATGCATGAAAATATATTTCCTCAAGTTTTACCTCATGCATTTTATTTTTGTCATAGTAACATTAGCAGTGTCTTCGGACTCTCATTTTTATAGGGAATGCTTAGTGACAACCAGATAGCCTGAAAGTAGTTACAGAGATCTTCATTTTTCTAAAATTTTCTGTCCTTTAAAAATAACTCAGATTTAATGAACTCAGCCATTTAATAGTAGTGAAGCCCTTTGCTAATTCTAATATCACTGCCAGCATAATCTTGCAAGTATCCCTGAAAGCAATATTATTCAATTAGTAGACAGCCTTACAAAAACATAAAATGTGGTGAACTTACTGAATGATTTGCAGCTCCGATTTGACAACAACCAGCTTCCTGTCCAAAGCTTCTACTGGGGGAGGGTTGGGGTTTGCTCAGAGATCATGCCCACAACCAACATCATACAGTGAACTTTTTAGGACAATGTAACTGATTTCATTATCCAGGCAAGCTTTGGAGAGACCAAGGACCTGTATTAAGAAAAGTGAGTCAAAGCTTCTCATCTCAATATTTATGACACACTTCTCCCATTAATAATGGAAGGAAGACAGACGAGGAAGTAGGATGTACATTTGTATTATTGGGCATAGAGTTCACAAAAAGTACAGTGTAAATGTCCTTGTACATACTTTATGAATCTTTCTGATTATTAGTTGAGGATAAATTATTAGCCTGAAGGCTATGAACATTTTTAAGATTCTTGACATGTCCTCCATAAAAGTTATGAGAATACTATTTTATAACATCAACACAAAAAATTAGGTACTTTAACTTTAAGAAGTTAACTAATAGTTGAAAGTGTCATTTTTGCTATTTTAAATTTGCATTTGTAGTATTTGGTTTTTAGTGAGTTGAACATTATTAAACAATTATGGTATAACCACAAGGCGATATACTATATCTCTATCCTTAATTATGATTTTGAAGGCTATTTTAATACCCAGGCTAAGGATTCTCACCAGGATCTAAATGAGATATATTGGATGTTGGCAACTGAATTTCATATGTAATATTCATATTTAAAAAGCAATTTATGAGGGGAGTGGCTGGGACTGCTCAAATATCAACATTTCCATTTCTGCGCCTGATAGAGATTGGATTCATCATGGATAATCTGTCACCAGAAGAAATTCAGCTGACGGCAAACCAGGTTACTGATGAGTCTCTGGAAAGTACAAGAAGAATCCCGGGTTTAGTCATTGAGTCGTAGGATGCAGGAATCAAGACCATCACCATACTGGATAAACAAGAGGAACAACTAAATCGAAAAGAAGAAGGCATGGACCAAATAAAAACATGAGAGAGGCAGAGAAGACTTTAACAGAACTCAACAAATGCTGTGGCCTTTGTGTCTGCCCATGTAATAGGACGAAGAACTTCGAATCTGGGAAGGTCTATAAGACAACCTGGAAAGATGGTGGAGACAACTCACCTACCAATGTAGTATCTAGGCAACCAGGCCAGGTAACAGATGGTCAGCCTCAGCAACCAATCAGAGGACCAGCCAGTGGTGGATACATTAAACGTCTAACTAATGATGTCAGAGAAGATGAGATGGAAGAGAACCTGACTCAAGTGGGCAGTATCCTAGGAAATCCAAAGAACATGGCTCTAGACATGGGCAATGAAACTGAAGCTCAAAATCGACAAACAGATCGAATCACAGAAGAGGCTGGCACCAACAAAAATTGAATTGACAAAGACAAAGTCAGAGCAAAGAAGCTCCTTGACAGCTAAAGCTACTATTGGACTTCTCTCATGTACTCCCTTCTCTAGCTCCTCCTCCTAAGTCATTATCTTTCAGAGTCTGACATTTTGGTCCCACATGCTTTGCATCAGGAGATAATGTGGAAGAAGGGCCAGAGGAGTAACAGCCTCCCTATTTTTTTTTATTTTCCCTGTTTCTTTTGAGGGTCGATTGTTGCTCATCCTTCCTTCTAGTATTTCTTTCTCAGTTCATACACTTAGATTGGTTTTCATACTTCACACATAGTGTTTTCATCCTCTTCACTTACTTGAGCAGGTTCTTCTGCTTTCAAGATGGGGAAGCATTGCCAAAGACAGCCGTGACAAAGGCTGCAGGCCACAAAAAAAAAAAAAAACCTGCATAGCCACAGTAAAGATCAAGTTGGATTTCGTTTTTAAGTTGTAGAGGTTTTTGTTTGTTTTGGTTTTTTTGCCAGTTAAGGCTAATGCTTGGTTTTGGAGCTTTTATGTACAATAGTTTTGTCACACATCACTATTTTTAAAACCTATGCTCCAAAGAGTGAAATGAATTTTCTCAAAGTCAGTTCAAGTTCTGAACTTTTAGTGATTCATATGTATACATAGATTGTTATTTCATATTGCACATTCAGGAATACTTTGTATAAATGAGTGGCTTTTTATTTTCATATTAGTAGTAATATCATGGTCCTGTTACAGGCCTATTAACCTCATAAATTTATCATTAGTCTTTGAAGAAAATATGTAAATATATATATATATATATATATATATATATATACATGTATACATATATGTGTAACACGAGAATTTTTTTAAAGCAGGGCTTAAAATTGTTTGGAAAAGTTTGACAAAGTTTATCACGTGAATTCAGATTTACCTCAATGCTAAGAATTATGTTTAGATAGGAAAAAGAAAATTTATTTTGATCTCAGGTAGAAAAATAGATTGCTTTGAGTTTTATGTAGCTTTAGACACTTGAAAGTTAGAATTTATTCTTACTAAAAGTGGTTTGGAAAATCACTCCTTTGGCTTAATTATTGATGATTACACTGTCATTCTCATAGCCTTGTGTATTGAACTGCGTCCAGAATCAAGTTTATGTAGATCCCGAACAATGTTACGGGAATCTAATTGATATTTGTCACTTTTATGCAAAAACCACTATCTGTGCACTTCAAAACTATAAATGTGGATTGGTTTGACCAATAACTACTGCTTGATTTTTACTATTAAACTTTGTAACTACAAAAAAGAAGCAATTTACACATAAGTTATTTTTATGTCTTACAACTATGTCAGCATATACGAGTACATATATGTGTATATGTGACAATATCTATAACAATAATGATATAGATATGCTTCTTATTCTAGTGGGTTTGACCTTCCTAAACTTAATATTTTTGATACTGCTGTATTTGAAATTTCTATTCAGGTTTAGTTTTACACAAATATCTACAATAAAAGTCTTGGTGTTCTAAGTGGGAAAAACAAAGTAAAAAACAACCTTAATGGAATTGTGTCATTATATTCACGTTTAGAGGAGACTAATCAATATATATAACAGGCACTCTCCAAACACTAACATACAAATTGACTCATCCAATCATTCAATAACCTCATAAGTTAGGTTTTATTATATTCTTCATTATGAAAATAGAGCCAAAGTACAGGGACATTAATTATGGTGACGAGTTTTATGCAGCAGGCAGGCTGGACTTCAACCTGAGATACTGTTCCAGTCTATGCACTTCCTGTCCTCATTACACTCCAAGACAGATTGAGTCTGGATGTGTTACATGTTGCCCATGGACTCAAACCAGACTAGTACAAATCAAAGAACCAATGAAAATGTTTCAGGCCTCAAAACTGCATTGGAAGAGAAGTACATTCATACAGGGCTTATTTTTTTTAACGTGCTTTTATTGGTGCATTGGAGTCTTACATCGCAATGAATATCTATTTGATGTTAACATACATGCACACAGCTCTTAGTGTCCCCCC
>PVJS01033331.1:0-22239 GCA_004027185.1 Glis glis | reverse complement strand
CCCTGGTACGGCAAAAAAAAAAAAAAAAAGCTAGATATGGTAGGTACATGCCTGAAATCCTAGTACTTAGGAAGCTGAGACAGGAGGATTGCACATTTGAGGCCAGCCTCAGCAACTTAGTGAGATCCTGTTTCAAAATTTAAAAAATAAATAAATAAAACAGGGCTGGAGTATAGCTCGGAGGTAGAACACCCTGGGTTCAATCCCCAGTACCAAAAAAGAATTTTTTTTTAAAAAAGGTTAGGTATGGTAAAAGTGTTGTTGATGAATTTTTCTAATAAGCCCTGGAGAATTCCAGAAGTTTAAAGCTTAAAACTGCTGCAGTTATTAGTGATGGGAGATAGTACAGCATTTAAGGAATTTCCAAAAACACTTTCAGAGACCTCTGATGAAAGAGGTTTTCTGCCTGAAATTTTTTTCCATACAGATGAGTGGGTACTTCTGAAATGTATGTCCAGTAAACATAAACAGGGAAAATATGCCTAAATGTTAAGTTCTTAGGAGTTATCCACTAGTTATATTAGACTTAGAAACAAAGAGACAGCTGGGCGTGGTGGCGCATGCTTGTAACCCCAGTACTTTGGGAGGTGGAGACCGGAGGATCCGGGTTCGCGGCCAGCCTCAGCTCTCTCACTCTCTCTCTGCCTCTCTCTCTCTCTCTCTCTCTCTCTCTCTCTCTCCTTAACAAGGCCCTCCGCAACTTCGTGAGACCCGGTTTCAAAATAAAGTATAAAAAATAGGGCCGGGGGTGTAGCTCGGAGGTAAAACGCTCCTGGGTTCAACCCCCCCAGTACCGAAAAAAAAAAGAAACAAAGAGACTTTACCAACATCACCTATATGTATGTAATATAAGTAATACACAAATATCTTTTCTTTTAATTAACTGATAACCTTTGAATAAGTTATTGTAATAAAACTAAAGAGAACAAAGATTATATTCAGCAAATTCTACACAAATCACTTTATTCACAATGGAAAACTACTCTGAAGATTTCAAAGGCCTGTTTGTGTAGAAAAAAAAATTCTCATTCATTAACAAAGGTCAAATATGTTTCTACTCCTACTATGGCCTAAATCTGGAGTTAACAGAAATATTCTTTAGTTTCAACAAAGATTTTCAGAAGACTCTTAGGGCCTAACATATATTGATCTAATAATATTTTGGATATATTGAGTTATTTACAATATAACATTAAATTATTTTAATGTATTTCTTCATATTTTTAAAATGTGTTACTATAAAATTTGAAATCACATGTTATGTAGTTTTTGCATTACATATCTTTTGGACAATTCTGATCTAGAACAAGCCTGAAATAGCGATATAGCAAAGAACATAATGAAGTTTTTGCCCTCAAAACAGAGATAAATATACCATATTAAAGGGCTTTTCTACTCAGTTACCTTACAAAACAGACTTCACCAAGTATTTTTCTTTTCTCTGCTATTAATTCAGTTACAATTACGAGTCTGGTAAAGAGTAGCAATGACAAATGCAGACAGACAAATTTATAACTTGTTTGGATACAGGTTGTTCAAATTTAGGTCAAACAAAAAAGTTGGATGATTACTCAAAAACATTGTTTGCATTAAATTCAGTTCAAGGACTCTTGAGAATCAGTTTGTGATATTTTCAGGAAAATATGTGATACCAAAGAAAAGCCTGGCAGAAATCACATTTATTCTGAATTTTTGCAAATGAGAGATATACCTAAAAAGAACCAAACATGGATTAATCAAGAACCAGATACTAGGAGGGCCAGATCAGTACTTCCCCTGGCTCACAAGAAAAACTAAAGCAAATTCGCCCGCCAACTTCAGATTCCTTATGTGTACACACCAGTAGTAATACTGCAGTTTTCTTATATTACTGGAAGGATCATCTGCAGAAAATTCAAGCATGAGGCAAACATTATACTGATTCTGTTCAGTTTGGAAAGATTCAGAAGCAGCAAAAATATTTGACCTCCTTTCTAAGAAAGTCTTTGCTAAGAGCAAACTGAAAAATGTTGAAACAGATCTTGGTACAGCAACATTTTAAATGTAAAGTTTGTATAATGGAATGGTAACACACTAGAAGAAAGCAAGTCCTGAATGCCAAAGATAAAGGAGGAAATCTTGCTAACGAAAGGACAATATGTACCTTATAATCTTTTTTTTGACTTAACTTGTGGAGTAGGTCAAAACTAAAAGAGGCACAAGGAATGAAAGCACTTTTCTTCTAACAAAGAGAATAAAAGTATTTGTGAATTTTCAGAATTAGAACATAGTCCAAGATAAGTTTACTGACTAAAATAACTGGGCCTGTCACAAGAAAGAAAGGCACTAAGAGCTTTTAGCACGAGAGGTGTGGCGCAGATAAGAAGCAGTGTTGAGCTATTATTACTGAGCAGCTCTGAAGGGCTTCATATCCAAAAAAGGTCCAGGATAAATGCAGGCTATATGCTGCCATTATTTACTTAAGCCTGTTAAATAACTTGCTTATGCTGTTTAAAAATATACTATACTGGCTAGGTGTGGCGATGCCGCCTATATTCCCAGTTACCCAGGAAGCTGAGGCAGGAGGATGGTAAGTTCAAGACCAGACTGGGTAATTTAGTTAGACCCTCTCTCAAAATAAAATAAAAAGGACTGGGGATATAGCACAGCAGTAGAACACACCTGGTCAATCCCCAGTACTGCTAACAAACTGCCCCCTCCCAAAACCAAAATAAGAGCGGCACCAACAAAACTATATTGTATAATCCATTAGGTGTTATTTAAGTTCAAATATTAATGCTATATGTTTCTTTAGAGAAAAAGCATAATTACTAGCTAAGGCACCAATTCATTTTCTCTCTCTCTGTTATCCACCTCAGAGAAGCTATAGGGAGCAGATATATTAGGACAGAATAAAACCCTGGATAAAGTAGGAACTTAGCTTGAAAGCCATGGCAAAACTGTCACTTAATTAGTCTATGAAAGAGAAGGTTAGAAAGACCAGGATATCTTGACTCTTAAGAACCAGGCATATTTTGGGGAGAATATATCCTTGTTTAGAGTGCTATCACCTTTTCTTTTAGCATGTTGCAGCATTCTGAATACATCCCACTCTGCACCCTCACCTGTCCTGACCCTCCTATGAAGCAACATTAAAAATTAAAGACACTTTTAACTTGCCCTATTTATCTCACAGCTAAATTCTGGACAATATATTTGTTTTTGGACCTAATGATGCTGGCTGCTATTTTTCCATGCTAAAATGAAGCATAAAATGACTAGCAGGATGTTGTGAAAGTAAAATTAGATATGTAATCCTTCTGCGCAACAGGTTCAGTATCTTCCATATGAGCTATGAAAAGCACACCAGAAATCAAAATAAAAATCTCAGTTCCAGAAGACACATTCTAATAAAACAGACCCCTTGAGATATCTAAAAAACTATATCATATATTATATAAATAAGAAGGGAAAAGAACACCTAACCAAAGGAGGAAAGAAAGTTATTTTTAATTTCTCTCTTCAAAGAAAGTAAAATGTAGAGAGAAGTGACAGATATTTACCTTGTTCACTGGCTTCTCTTACGTAAGGCTTAAGGTGGGACATTTTAATAGGTCTTTTAAGTCTAGTCCCAGTATTGTCTCTCAGGATAGCACATCCACTTTCTGTAATATAGTCTATGACACAAGGACCAACCCATTCAGATTGGAAACGACCATCCTTCCACCAATTTTTCCGTTGTCTTAAAACTTCATGACCCACTTTTAAATGAAATGGATTTAGCTGCTTTGGTTTCTTTTTAACAATGATCTTGTTTTTATTTAGCTCATCCAAATTATTGTTCTCCATCTACAAGTACAAAACAAAAGAGAAAAAAGTTATTTCTTGAAAGTAAATGCTGATAATGATATTATAACAAAATGGTTATTCATTGAAATGCTACTAAAAGGTAGGCATGAATCCTACTTAATTCCTAAAACATTTCAAAGTCAGTATTATTATGACTATTTTACATAAAAAGTAAACTAAAATAGGTTAAGTAATTTTCCAATGTCTAAATACTATAAAGTAGCTAGAAAACAGATATGAATCCAGCTCTACTTGATTCCAAAATTCAATTTCTCATTATTGTCTCTCAGAACTTAAGGACAATTAGCATACTATTTAACCAAGACAAGCAGAACTTGATAGAAAAACGATTTAAGTTTAAAGGTATATCTTGTGTATGTGCATGCACATGTATATATGCTGAAATTTTAAGAATACAACTTTATAGAATTTCATAGAGTTTTTCTATTAAGCAGAATCACCTGACCCACTGAAGTTGTCTTATTCTCCATTATTTTATCAGCTTCTTTAATCGCATCTAGGATTCTGGCAAACATACTTGTATTATCACCATCTACTTCATGAAGATTATCTGAAGTTTCTGGCATATAAGGATTTCGATTAAACATTTGAAAATATGGTGTATTTTTAGTAGGCTCCTATTTTAAGAAAAGTAAATAGCAAATTTGTTATAAAATTTTTTTTAGCCAAGAAACAGTCATAATTCAGAAGTATAGGATTAACAAAAAGATACCTACCGAGTGAGTTACATTGAAGGCAAATGAAACAGCTGACAGGTGCTCATCCCAGTTGTCTGGGTGATCGGCACAGTATTTGGAGAGAAATGTTTTGATTATGTTTGGTGTACTTCCAGTTGGATTAACAGTTCCAGAGGCGTGAGAAATTACAATATGTTTTGTACCAAATAATCTATACAGTTCAGAATTGATCTGAAAAATACACAAAACAAAACTGACTTTTAAAAATTTGCATTTTTCCACTGGTTAAAAAAGAAGACTTCAAAAGAATTTGAATTTTGTCCTTTTCACTGACCAGAGCCATTCTATATAAAAACACACATATTTTGTTTATAATAGTAGTTGCTACTGATTGAGTCCTCACTGTGCTGGTCAACACAGTAGATGCTTTACATTATTATCATTAAATCTTAAAATGACTTTATGAGGTAGTATTAGTCCTATTTTAAAGACAAGAGGTAGAGCTTTGGGAGGTTAAGTGCTTTACCACGTACACACATACAACAAGGAAATGGAAGGACAGAATTTAGCACTAACTCTGTGTTCAAGTAATTTTTTAGTTGAGTTTGTCAAATGCTGTCACATAACCTAATTAACAGGTATATGACCTTGGCCAAATCACTGAACCTCTGTACTCAATTTCTTCATCTATAAAATGAAAATCCTACTTATAACTCTTATGAGGATTAAGAGTGATAATATTTGTAAAGCATTTAAAATAGTTCTTGGCAAGGAGTAGTCACTTTATAACTTTTAAGTGCTAGCATTATTATTGTTATTATAGTTATTAAGTGCAGGGCCTAAACAAAGTCAAAGTGAGGTTAGAAAACTTGTAAGCTTGCCAAATGTACAGTAATTATTTTTCCTATTTCAACCCTCATATTTTTTCCCTTTATTTTTAATTGAGTTAACCTTTGACTGATAAATTTGTCTTTTTTTTTTATGTGTGTGTGTGGTACTGGGGATTGAGCCCAGGGGCATTCTACCTCTGAGCTACATCCCCAGCTGTTTGTTTGTTTGTTTTAAAATTTTAAACAGGGTCTCGCCAGCTTGCTGAGTCTCACTACATTACTGAGGCGGGCCTTGAACCTGCGATCCTTTTAAAAGAATATGTCAGCCGGGCGTGGTGGCGCACGCTTGTAATCCCATTACTTTGGGAGGCGGAGACTGGAGGATCTGGGTTCGCGGCCAGCCTCAGCTCTCTCTCTCTCTACTTAGTGAGGCCCTCCACAACTTCGTGAGACCCGGTTTCAAAATAAAGTATAAAAAAATAGGGCCGGGGGTTTAGCGCGGAGGTAGAACGCCCCTGGGTTCAATCCCTGGTACCGCAATAAAAAAAGAATATGTCAAACAAGTATTATCAGAATAACTAAAAGGGTAAAGCTAATCAAAGAAAAGGTAAACAAAAACAAAACAAAACTACATTTCCCAGGCTCTCTGGAAGGTATGTATGGTCATGAGATATAGTTTTGGTGGAAAAAGATATGATAATAGTGTTACATAATCCCAGGTAGTAGCTTTTTTTGGCCACTGTCTTCCCCACTTCTTGATGACTGAAATGCAGACACTGTGACATGGGCTCTAGCAAGCATATCATGAGCACAAAATTGAGAGTCCCATCCCAAAGATGATGAAACAGAAATCAAAGAGCGTGGTTTCCCAATGACATTAACAGCTACCATTCTAGCCTGTACAACCTGGCCTTCTTTTACCTGAGTACAAAATAAAATCCTTTTGCAGTTGATATGCTGGGGGAGGGACAGGAGGTCTGTTACTTGCAAATGAACACAATTCCTTGTTGATGTACATACTAATTCAGGCTGCTTCCTTTTAATTCAAAAACAATTAGATTGGTTCCATAATTTGGCTATTGTAAATTGTGCTGCTAAAACAAGGGTATACATATATCACTATAGTATTCTAACTTCATTTCCTTTGGAAAGAAACCAAGGAGCAGTATGGCTGGGTTATATGGTGGTCACATTCCTAGCCTTTTGAGGAACCTCCATAGGGATCTCCATAGTGAATGCACTATTTTACAGTCCCACCAACAGTGTATAAGAGATCCTATTTTCTCACATTCTCACCAGCATTTATTAATGTTTGTATTCTTGATGATTGCCATTCTAATTGAAGTTAGATGAAATCTCAGGGCAGTTTTAAATTGCATTTCTCTGACTGCTAATGATGTTGAACATTTTTTCATATGTGTTGGTCATTTGTATATCTCCTTTTGACAAGTGTCTATTCATTTCATTGCCCACTTTTAAATTGGGTTATTTGTGTTTTTTTTGTGTTAAGTTTTTTGAGTTCTTTATATAATCTAGATGTTAGTCCTTTATTAGAGAAGTAGCTGGCAAAGACTTTCTCCCAATCTGTAGGCTCTCTCTTCAGTGTCTTGATTGTATCCTTTGCTACACAGAAACTTTTTAATTTGATGGCATCCCATTGTATTGACTTTAGATTTTATTCTATGAGCTTTAAGGGTCTTGTTGAGGAAGTCTATATGTAGGAGAGTTGGTCCTATACCTTCTTCTAATAACTGCAAAGTTTCTGGATTAATCCCTAGGTCTTTGATCCATTTTGAGTTGACAGAGGAATAGATAATGAAAATGTGGTATATACACACAATGGAATTTTACTCAGCCATAAAGAACAAAATTGTCATTTGCAGCAAAATGGTTGGAACTAGAGAATATTATGCTAATAGAGATCAGCCAGTCTCAGAAAGTCAAGGGTCATATGTTTTCTCTCATATATAGAAGTTAGAACAAATATAGGAAGCAAAAGGGACTTCAGTTAAATGAGGAAAGAAAACAGTAGTGTAGTGGAAGAAACTTGTAAACATTTATTTATTATCTTTAGTAAAATTTTCAAAGTCCTGGGTTGATTATCACAACTTTAAACATGACTAGAAAATCATAATGGTTTCTTTACTATCATTAGAGAATTTCTCTGGCTTTTTTTGGGGGGGGTTTCTCACTATGTTGCCCAGGCTGTGCTCAAACTCAATCCTCTTGCCTTTGCCCTCCTGAGTAGCTGGGGTTACAGGTGTGTGTCACTGCACTTGGCTTTCATTACCTAAGTTCTTGAAGAACTACACGCACTTAGTGGTAAGACTCTTCATTCATAAAGGTAGAATTGAATCAATATTTGAGATTCTTTTGATAATTTGAATTTTGATGGCCATTTCTCATCACATACAATTAAGATTTGTTTTTTTATCTCATTAATGTGTCCAAAAAACAACAAATACTAGAAGTGTCAGCTCTATCATTTTCTTGTGGTTGATGAGTGTTAGCATTTTAGTATTATCTTGCTCTTTATAAGAAACTTAAGCCATTCTATGATGAGTAACTTGGTGAAATCTAGATTATATCCATTTAATTGCTGAAAGCAAAAGAATGAGAGAATTCTCTGTACACTGTAGATTCTTACTTTTCTCTCAGGGTACTTTCATATATTATGTGTAATTGTTGAGTTAGGACACTATTATCAGTCTGTAGCCATTATTAGTAAAGCTTTATTTCTTTTTTTTTCTAGATTAAAAAAAGAAATATAAGCAGAAGTTCTAACAGTCTTTCCCCGAAACTGGATTGTCTTACATACACCACTTCACAGACCACTACTGTGTCAGTCAAGGTAGAAAAGATTACGCTGCATTTATAAAACACTTTCACATCTTGGTAGGAAGCTTAACACAGGTCTAGGTGCCTCTCTAGGGCAACTGTTCTCCATTTGTTGCCTCAGTTATCCTCGATAACAGAAGTTGTACCATTCTACAGTGTAATATCTGAAATATTCAGTCAATTCTCCAGAGAAAGGTAAGACTGGGAGAATGAGGAACTGAACAAGAGGTTTTCACTACCTCAGGCTAACAGTTACACACATCCATCTACTCCATTTCTCTAGACAGAACTAGTTACTTGGGTTTGCCTACCTGAAAGAGGCTAGGACAGCCTTCCATGTTTGGAAGGAGAGAAAAACTAATTATTTTTAAACACTAATAATTTTTATCATAAATGCGACAGATGATTATACATGTTAATCACTAGAAATTAAAAAGCAACAGAATTATAATGTATACAAACTGATAGATTTTTAAAATCTATAATCCCATCACTCTTAAATTAAAAACTAAATTCTAGTTAACCATAAAGATTTCTTAAGTTTTTATACCTATTTTTAGTTATCTATGTTAATATATTTATATATAGTAGGTATATATAATAAAATTTTCATCTAGATTTTTAATTTAACACTATGATATAAACACTTATTATTTTCTTTTCTTTAATAACATAATTTTTTATGGTACTGGTGATTGAACCAGGGGCATTCTATCTCCAAGCTACACTCCCAGCCCTATTTTATTTTTATTTTTTACATAGGGTCTCACTATGTTGATGGGAGTCTCACTACTTGCTGAGGCTGTCCACGAACCTGCGATCCTCCTGTCTCAGCCTCCCAGGTACTGGGATTACAGGTGTGCAGCACCACACCCAGCTTATCAGCATAATTTTTAACAGCTACATTAAAAATGTTCAGCCAGGCGTGGTCGCACATGCTTGTAATCCCAGTACTTGGGAGGCTGAGACAGGAGGATCTGGGTTTGCAGCCAGCCTCAGCTACTTAGTGAGGCCCTCCGCAATTTAGTGAGACCCTGTTTCAAAATAAAGAATAAAAAAATAGGGCTGGGGGTGTAGCTCGGAGGTAGAATGCCCCTGAATTCAATCCCCAGTACCGCAAAAAAAAAAAAAATGTTCACAAAATGTGTATAGTTCTTTGAAAATATCATCACAGTGTTACATTAAAATATTTCATCATGTGGCTAGACATTTTTCTGAAACATGTTTTTTTGGATATTCAGGTTGTCTTCCGTCCCTCACTAATATAAATTATAGTAAGGTAAGTATTATAAAAGAGCTGTTTTGAATTTGGGTAATTAGAATAAGTCTTGAAATAGGATTGCTAAATAAAAGACAAAATATATTTATGACTCTTAATGAATCTTTGGCAAATTGGTTTACAGAAGAGTTTCAAGCTGCAATGCTACCACATATTGTAAGGCTGAACTTTTTTACTTGTAGTTTATTTGGTATTATTACTATTTTTGTTTATTATATTAGCAAAAATGGTCTTAATTTGTATTACTTTTATTACTATTGAGTTTGAACATTTTTTCCATGTTTATAATTTTTGCTCCTTCCTGAAAATTATGTTTTTGTTTTTGAGTAAACTTATTAAATTTGTTTGAATCTCTTATAATAAAGATATTAGCCCTTTCCCACAGGATTTATTTTATTTTTCTTGGTCAATTTTTTGGCCTTTATGTTTTTGTTATTTTAACAAACATTAAGTTTCTAATTTTTATGTAGCCAAATTTGGTGTTTCTTTCCACTGGAATTTATAATACTGTTCCTAAACTTAGAATGAAACTTCCATGTCTAGATATTAAAATAATAAAGTCAAGCATTTATTTTTGGTTTCAATTAAAAATAAAAATTCTATAATTACCTGAAAATAACTTTAGTATATGTAGTTGGTTCTAAGACACTATTACAGAAACAATTACATAATTGTTACCTGTTATTTTATTACATAATCCTTCCCTACTCCACTCACTTGTGATGCCAGCTTTATTATTTCAACCAGTTACCAAACTGCCAAGCTGCCCTGTTAACTTCCGTTGTTGTTCACCATGAAAACTACTAGCTTAAAGCAGTTCACAGTTTCAACATTAGACTGCGTTATAATCTTTTTCATAATGTCACATCTTTACAGAACTGTTTTTGTTTTACAGCAGATGCTATTAAAAAAAGCAATTAGTATGTAAAAGTCAGTGTGAAACAAGAAATGAGGGTTCCAAAATGATTTTGATGTTTGATAAGTAGTGGTCAACAAGTATATACATCCTATTAGCAAGAAATTGTAGTTATTTAGAATGAAATAAAAATATTTTCTTTTAATCTATGAGTATTTTATATTATAATAATGATTAATAATTATAATATATATTTTAATTATTTTCCAGGTGCTGGCGATTACCCTCAGCCCCAAGTGTTATATTTTAAATGGTTACCATGATGTAAGTGCTTATTGTTTGGATGGCCCTATACAGAAAAGAGTTAATATGGCAGATCTGAGACTCCTATCCTTTGGAAAGTATGCTTAACAGGTTGGCCCTGGTTCCCATTAAAGGGTTCTAATATTCTCTCATAAGTGTGTCTCTGTATGCCAAAAGAGTTTATACAAATAATGTGGCTCATGCTAACCATTTTTCCTTCTAAGAGTTTGGAATTTTGGAACATGCAGTGCAGAGGGTGCCTATTGAACAGACACCAGTAAAGACTCTAGGCACTGAGTCTCTAACAAGCTTTCCTGAGAGGCAACACTCCACTTGTGTTGTTCTAACTCACTGATGGGGAAATGAAACATGTCCTGTGTGTAACTTCACTGGGAGAGATCTTGGAAACTTGTACTGATTTCTCCTGTACCTTTTCTCTTTGCTAATTTTGCTTTGTATCTTTCATTGAATAAATTTTAGTCATGAGTATGTTCATATGCTGTGTCTTCCGAGTGAATCATGGAACCTGGGAAATCTCTGGAATCCCTCACAAAATTCCTAACTAATTAATAAATACAAGTTTAGCTATTTCTTTTGGATTGAGACATCATAGGTATTATGAACCAAAAAAGTCTGGCTATCCCTGATTATTCATACACACTACCCTGTCAATTATAAAATTTTATGCTTTTTTTTTAGAGTCTTGCTATGTTGCCCAGGCTGGTCTCGAACTTCTGGGCTCCAGTGATCCTCCCACTTCACCCTCCCGAGTAGCTGGGACTACAGGTGTGTGCCATCAAACCTAGTTTAATTATAAAATTTTAAGATATATCTTAGGTCTACTAGTATCATATATCTTTTTATATTTTCTTATATATTCTTGCCTACTATTCTTTTTTTTTTTTTTTTTTTGCGGTACTGGGGATTGAACCCAGGGGCGTTCTACCTCCACGCTACACCCCCGGCCCTATTTTTTATACTTTATTTTGAAACTGGGTCTCACGAAGTTGCGGAGGGCCTCACTAGAGAGAGAGAGAAAGAGAGAGAGAGAGAGAGAGAGAGAGAGGGAGAGAGAGGGAGAGAGAGCTGAGGCTGGCCTCAAACCCGGATCCTATGGTCTCCGCCTCCCAAAGTACTGGGATTACAAGCGTGCGCCACCATGCCCGGCTTTATTCTTGCCTACTATTCTTTCAGGTAAACTTTAATCTGAAAAAAATGCCAGGGCATGGGAAAAAAAAACCTTTCAATATTGAATATTCTCATTCATGAACATGATGTATTTTTCCATTTAGTCAAATCCTCCTTAACCTGCCAATTATAAAAATTTTAAGCTAGAAGTAAACAAAGATTGTTTGATAAAACCTTTTCACTTTAGTTTTTAGGACACTCAGAGATAGATTTACAAATACTTAGTGGCACAGTAAGTACTAAAATCCTAGTCATTTAATTTCTAGTCCACCTACCCTTGTAACATAGAAATTTATCAGAATTTATTAAGTACCCTATAATGCACAGGGCACAGTATGCTGAACACTGAAAGGGAATAAGATGATTCCAGACCCAAGTAGTTTGTCTTACCTGTTGAATGAAATCATCTCTTTGGTCCATTATTATTTTCCGAGGAGGTCCATATAAGAAAAATATATTGATAATAGCTTTAGAAATTTCTGATGCTGAAACATCACATAGAGGCAAAATCATAACCCATTTTGTGAACAAATCTGTCATGATTATAGCATATACGTGACTTCTGTTGCTTGTATGAAAAGGTCCCATCAGGTCAACAGTAACTACACTCCATGGATTTTCCACCTTGAGAAGGTGTTGTTTAGGTGCTAGAATAACTGTATTTTTTGCCACCTGGCAATGCTGACAAGCATATACCTACAAAGAGGCACACAGCAAAGAAAATACCTATAAATGTTAATATATTCAACATAATATAAAAGCAATTTTATAAATTATAATTTTAAAGTGGTTAATAGGTATTTTAAAGGAGAAACTTTTAGACTAACAACAGATCACTGAGTTAAATCTTCTTCTGAGAACAATAAGCAAATATTAGTTGCTACTTCTATTAAATGACCATCATAACAGGGTCTTCTTCACATGGAACATAATTCTGATTCATATTCAATAAATATTTATTAAATCAATAGATGTTCAAGTAAGATTTCTATTATTTTTAATTGATACTACAAATGTACATATTTGGGGGTACCATGCGATATTTTATTTTCTATCATTTTAAATTAGTATGTGAATATTCAATAATTTGTATAGGCAAAAGATGTTCCTTCTAAAGTTATCACTATAAAGAAGTTCATTCATTTATCTATTCCAATAATATTTATTGAAATATCATTTCAATCAAACAATATTTATAGATACCAGAAATTTCTCTAGGTACAGAGAGATAAAGGCTAAAAAATAAACAAAGCCCAGCCGGATGCAGTCGCACACACCTGTAATCCCTGTACTTGGGAGGCTGAGATAAGGTGGATCGCAGGTTCAAGACCAGCCTCAGCAACTTAGCAAGGTCCTTGGCAACTTAGTGAGACCCTCAACAACTTAATGGGACCCTGTTTCAAAATTAAAAAAAAATAGGCTGGGGATGTAGTTCGGAGGTAGAATGCCCCTGAGTTCAATCCCCAGTACCACAAAAACAAAAACAAAACAAAATAAAAAAACAAAAAACAAAACCCATATTTTCGTGTAGCATTCATTTGAGTGAAGTAAGAAAAAATCAATTGATCAATTTATGGATGGTGCCATTTATCAATACATTTCTGTAATTTGGCTTTGGAAACTTTCCAACTAATTTCTGAAGAAAAACTTAAAAACCATCTTATTAATTATAATCATGATTACTTCTGATTTTCATTTTGCAACTCAGACTTATTCACCATATTTAATCCCAAATAACCTCTGATTAGTTCAAAAGATCATATCCACTCTTAAATGAAGATTTTTTGTGTGTGTGCGTGTGGTACTAGGGATGGAACCCAGAGGAATTCTACCTCCAACCTACACCTGCCACGCCATTTTATTTTTTGTTTTGAAACAGGGTCTCACTAAGTTGCAGAGGGCCTCACTAAGTAGCTGAAGCTGGCCATGAACCTGTGATCCTCCTGTGTCAGCCTCCCAAGCACTGGGATTACAGGTGTGTGCCACCATGCCCGGCTTTAATGATGAAGATTTGCTAAAGATTTCACTGAATGTTTATAAAGAAATGCATGGCAGGTTCACAATTTGGTTTTTCATTTACTTGATGCTAGGTTTCTGCCATGGTTGACATTTTTCTACCTAAAGATGAAATAGGAACAAAAGCTGAAAGCACACACTGGGCCTGACTTATTATAAAAGTATTTTTCTGCATAAAGAAATTTGTATGACTGGCATTAAAGAGGTAATGATTTAGTCAGAGGAGTTTCAGGCCCATTTAAATTCTGTCTACGGAGAATAGTTCAATAATGAAAATCTGGTTCCAAATAATTTCCTATCTAAAAATGGTATTTTCAAATGTTTAAACAATGCTTTTTTTTAGTTCAAATTATAGTAATTTCAAAGAACTGTGAAGAGAAATACAACTCCCTTTAATTCATAGTTTTTCATACAAGAACTACCCATACAAAAAGTACTTAATGAGAGGTGATAACCAGAGTAAATCTGGAGCAATATTGAATTTTGCCTATTCATTAGAAAAATATTATTCAAAATACTCTAATACATAAGCCATACCCACTGTTTGACATCATTGGTCACAGAAGTCCAATAGTAGCTGGACTCCACCAGAGTGAGGGTTCTGGATATGCCATGGTGAGCTCCAGTGTCATTTTCATGGCATTCTCTTAGGACTTTCTTCTTTTCCTCTTCTGAAACAATTACCAAACGACTTTGTTTTCTGTCTTTTCCAACGTAAAACAGCTTTTTTTCTAGAATAAATGATACCAAAAAGATATATCGGTAACTTTGAGAGATCTATAGAGTGTTAAGATAATCTTCAAATTATAAGGGCTTTTAGTTTTGTTTTAACAAAATCTTTCTCCATTTAAAACAGAGTATTTACTTGTAATGATGCTACCATATAGTCTGAAAGGTCCTCAGCTGTTACATTTGCTAGATTGATATCTAGAAAGAATACTAGCTGCTATAGTTTTGTAGCTATCAATACAAGTGGAGCTAGCTTACCAAAGCATTACTATGACAGTATGAAATTATCTTTCTATGGAAGTACTCAAAGTAGGAAAACTACTTGCAGATGCTGCCTACAAATGGCATAAATTAGCAAATGAATTATGTATAGATAAGCAACTTCCTGGAATAGAACTTTCTAAAATATTTAATCATAACTTCAGTTTTGTAAGCAACCACCTCTCTTGGCCTTTTCCAGACTGGAGTAGAAGGTAGGGACAGTACAGTGGGAGAACTTTAATCTTCAAGTTGTGTTTTCTTTAGGAGGATACCTGAGAAGAGTCTGCATCTGGGAAGCAGCCACAACCATCACTTCTCCAGTGTGGATGGGGTATCTGTTCAAACTACAGAATATACCATTAAGCTACTAATGTGCTGAAGCACATGCTGAATGGAACATCCTGTATTTAATTAGAAGGCAAGCAACCAGAGGATAGAAATACTATCTATTTTATTCATCGATATATCTCCAGGACTTAGAATGTGAATAGCACACAGTAGGAACATTTTTTACATAAGCAATTAGATGGATAAATGAATGAATCCTCACTTCAGTCTAACAAGTAATGAGTCTGCCTGTTCTTAGGAGATATTGGTGAACACAAGAGACATGAACAGGCATTTCTTTATTAGAATTTTCTTTACCAGGAGGGGAAAGCCTACTGCTGTACCTTTAGACAAAACTCCCATTAATAGTACTAACATTCATTTAGTTATCTGGTGACTGTATTTTTTATCTCATCCTAAATTTCTCTTCCCCTTTGGAGGAAGGGGAAAGGTGGGAAGAACTATCACAGCCTTTTCAGGTAAATATTGCACTGCCTTTCACATATTTCATCTACTCAGGGGGAGTCAGGATCCTAAAGTAAATGCAATCCTGAGAATATTTAATGGCAATGGGAAAGGGGAAACCCCAAAATGAGTACAAATAAACTTCTTCCATTTTTAATTTTATTAAACAAACTAGTTATCTTTGTCAACATTTTTATATTAAGCATCAAATAAGTTCTTCATTAACAGTGGTATCAGTGCTTGAAATCTGAGCAGGTAGCACTGGAGTACACAAGCAGAAGTTAATTTAGGTAATGGTATCTCTTTCTGTCTGTCATTTAAAATCCCTTTTCATACTTACTGGCCTTCAGTTAGCATCAGTGTGATTCCTATTTTGCTTCTGAGTGTCATCAGCAATTAAATTGATAACTGTTTAGCAACACGGAATTACTACAGAAATTCTCAGGATTCCACAAAGAACACATGTGGAAAAGAATCTTTAACTTTACACTCAAAATTTTGGACATAATTTCACCTTTGAAGACAAATTTTTTTGCTGCTCTTCTTATGCCACTTCTCTCGCTTGGCAACGTAGTTGGATGATACTCGCCGGTTCGCTTATAATATGCGATCTGCTTAAGATGGAGGTCACCATTTTTCCCACTACGGACCATCGTGAACCTAGGTAAAGGGTATTTAAAGATATTACTAGCCGAGCCTGGTGGCGCACACTTGTAATCCCAGTACTTGGGAGGCTGAGACGGTAGGATCCGGGTTTCCAGCCAGTCTCAGCTACTTAGTGAGGCCCTCCGCAACTTCGTGAGACCCGGTTTCAAAATAAAGTATAAAAAATAGGGCTGGGGGTGTAGCTCGGAGGTAGAATGCCCCTGGGTTCAATCCCCAGTACCACAAAAAATAAAAAATAAAAAAAGAAATAAGTAAAGATATTACTGAAATGACAAGTTAATTCAGTTGCTATTTCAGTTCAGGCTTCTGTCAGATTTCTGCTTATGTATGAATTGAGATTCCCAGAATATTTCTGTGAAGGAGATAATTGCAGTACAGAAAAGGAACAGAGTGATTTACAGGAACTAAAATATTAAATGCTATTTTTGAGATACATCATAACAAATTATCTTTTCAAGTGATAAGAAATGCTGAAATTTTTCTACATACTGGGGAAAAAGGAAATGAACAAGTACACTTCAAAAAGTTGGTTTAAAGTCTCTTGTTGCCATCAACTGAAATGTTTCTTACATAGGTTGGTCCTGTTATGTGACATTTAAATAGTAGATTAAAAACCCTATTCAAGGCCAGGCGTGGTGGCGCACGCTTGTAATCCCAGTACTTGGGAGGCGGAGACTGGAGGATCCGGGTTCAAGGCCAGCCTCAGCTACTTAGTGAGGCCCTCTGCAACTTCGTGAGACCTGGTTTCAAAATAAACTATAAAAAATAGGGCCGGGGGTGTAGCTCAGAGGTAAAACGCCTCTGGGTTCAATCCCTGGGACCGCAAAAAAAAAAAAAAAACCCTATTTAAATCATATGACAGATATAATGATAAATGATGGAGAAGATATTTAGCAGCCATATCTCATACACTCTTCTGAACTATATGTAAACTAATTTTTCTGGAACAAAAATGAGTTTTGGTTCTATGTATACTTTGTTAATGTTACCAAGAACAATCTGACTGCACTGGTTTAAATAAAAAAACAACCTTTTCTATTATAGACTATAGGTAATATGGGCAACCTTTTAAAAAGGAAATGTATGTTTTCATTTTGTATTTTCAGTTAAAAGGAACTATTCTGTTTGCCACTATGTTCAACCTTCCGGATCTACTTTTGGTCTCTCTCTCCTGGCTGCTGTGCCTCAAGAGACTGACTCTTACAGACTGCATTTATAGTTTTTCTATTGGGAGGTAATGGCAAGACAAATCAGAGCACAGGAGGAGAAAGAAGTCAGGACATGTATTTTCTGGCTCTTTCCTTAGAGAAAGTTTCAACTCTTTACAAAGAGCTCCTGTCAGGAAGCCTGTCTTCCTGTCTCTAGTTCTCACTGGAAGTCAACATCACTTCTCCTTGACACTTCCGGCCTAAAGATAGAAAAATTGTTTTCTGATGTTGCTAGTTTCCTGGCTTCTTTGTTCTTATCCATACCTCTAAAAATAGAAGCTTCATTAAATTTTCTTTAAAATCCCAGGAAGAGTATACCTTGTTTCCTGATAGGACCCTGACTGATACAAATAATTACAATTTTGAAATTCTAAGAACAATATGGATGTTTGTTAACTACTAGAGGATTTAGGGATGAAACTAAAAGATTACTGTATAGAGAATGTTGGAACAAAGCAGAAAAAACTGCCCATGAACCATGGCTTAAATAGTCTATTGAGTCTCTTTCCCTGTGATACAGCTCTTTGAATATCCAATAACCATCTTTCTGATCTATTTATAACTTCCATGGAGAATATTAGTGCACTTCGAACATCCACTTAAAAGTAAAGCCACTCAAAAGTAGAGGTTCTTCAATGCTAATCCAGTCCTTTCATAATCTAAAAAAAGTCAAGTCTATAAAAAGTATTATCAAACAGCTTTTCTAAGTTTAATTTACTTTCTACTACATATATTTTCACCTTATAATAGATAGCTGTATCCCCAAATCAAATGAGTATAATATAGTTTATCGTACTTTCTAAACATCTTAAAAATGAATGGATCAGTTTTAAGACTTTATATAAAATAAATAATACAGTGTATTATTTATTGGCTAAAAGTAGACAAATGGATAATTGAAACAGCACAGGGAGTCCAGAGTTAGAGTCATACATATAAAGCCAATTAGTTTATAGCAAAGGATATAATATAATGGGATATGGTCTTTTCAAAAAGTGATTCTGGAACTATTAGATATATGTATGGGGAAAAATAAGTCTTAACCACCTAGCTAACATCTTCCACAAACACTACCTGCAGCTAAACCATAACCCAAAATGTGAAAGGCAAGTGACAAAGCTTCTAGGAGTAAACAAAGGAGAAAATCTACAAAACCTCGAAATAAGCAAAGATTTCTTAAATAGGACAAAAACAAAAACACCCTCCATAAAAGAAAACAAATTACAACAGGACTTCACCAAAACCAAAACTTCTGTTCATAAAAAGATACCATCAAGAAAATGAAAAGGACCAGGCATGGTGGCACACATCTGTAATCCAAGTACTTGGGAGGCTGAGACCAGAGGATCATAGGTTTGAGACTAGCCTCAGCAACTTAGTGAGACCTGTTTCAAAATAAAAAATAAAATAAGACTGCGAGTATAGCTCGGAGGTAGAATGTCCCTGGGTTCAATCCCCAGTACCACAAACAAATGAACAAACAAACAAACAAAAAAGAGAGAGGGAGAAAGAAAGAAAGAAAGAAAATGAAAAGGTAAGTCACAGACTAGGGGAAGGTATCTTAAAGGACTCACAGCTAGCATATACAGCCTTCTTTCAATAGTGAAAAGAGAGGGCAAGTGATACAAGAACTAAAGTGTATTCAGTGACTCAAGCAACTGTTATAGTAGAGCAGGCCAGGTGGAAACCAGATAGCAATGAAAGAAGGAATAAGAGCCAGGCGTGGTGGCGCACGCTTGTAATCCCAGTACTTTGGGAGGCGGAGACCGGAGAATCCGGGTTTGCGGCCAGCCTCAGCTCTCTCTCTCTCTCTCCCTGTCTCTCTCTCTCTCTCTCTACTTAGTGAGGCCCTCCGCAACTTTGTGAGACCCGGTTTCAAAATAAAGTATAACAAATAGGGCCGGGGACGTAGCGCGGAGGTAGAATGCCCCTGCATTCAATCCCTGGTGCCGCAAAAAAAAAAAAAAAGAAGGAATAAAAGGAATAAATGGACACTGAGAAAGTGGATTAGTGAGTCTCAACTTAGCTGTGAAGGAAGGAACTACAAGATAAAGACAGTTGCTTACAGATAGATAAGGGGTTCATTCGGTGATCTATAAGGATTACTGAAACCCTATGTGCTAAATATGACACTGGAGTCATGATAATAAACAAGATGTGTATTCATTTGACCCTGAGTTTACATTCTAGTGCGGTTTTGACAGTCATGTCCTTAGTAATATTATTCACAATAGCTGAAAGTGTACAAACCAAATGTACATTGATAGGTGAATGAATAAACAAAATATGGTATATACAGGCTGGCACGCTGGTTCATGCCTGTAATCCCAGTGACTTGAAAGGCTGAAGCAGGAGGAGCACAAGTTCAAGGCCAGCCGGGGCAACTTAGTGAACCCCTGTGTCAAAATAAAAAAATAGAAAGGGCTGGTGATATAGCTCAGTGGTAGAGTGCCCCTGGGATCAATCCCCAGCACTGAAAAAACAAACCTAAATATAGTATATATGTAGAGTGAAATATTATTCAGCCTTAAAAAGAGAGGAGATTCTGACACATGATACAAATTGATGAATCTTAAGGACATTTTGCTAAGTAAAATTTAAAAGTCCCAAAGGATAAATAGTGTGGATTTCATACAGATAGAAATTAGAATGGTGATTCTCAAGAACTGGGGGTAGGGAGAGGAGAATAAGGAAATTATTGTCTAATGAATACAGAGTTTCATTTAGACAAGATGAAAAATACTTTTCACCAAAAAGATATGTTTAAGCAAAAAAAAAAATACATGAAAAATGTTCAACATCATTAGACAATGGAAAATGCTAATTAAAACCACAATATACCACTATACAAACAACAAAAGCCTGACAATACTAAGTACTATCAAAGATGCAGAGCTCTGCTGGTGAGAATACATACATGGAACTACAAGTAGGGTATGTTTAAGAAGGTATGGCCTTTGGGAGTAAGAATTTCAGGTGTGTGATACTTGCCTAAACCTCAGTATCAATGTTTGGGAAAAGGACATAATAACTACCCCTCCTTTTTCACAATAATGAAGATCAATGAGACAATGGATTTGACAAATCCTCTGCAAATGGTAAGGCAATATATAATTGTCGTTACATTTAAATATTATCATTCATATTAGGTTGTCTAAAGTAACAGAGAGCCCTTTCTTTTCTTAAAATCTTTATAAGGAAAAAGATTTTAAAATCTTCTTCCTTTCATTAATGGTGATTAATGTTTTAGAGCAATGTTTACTTATAATGTCTTACTACTAACAGCAAAATCCAGAAGATTCAGGAGGTGTATCTTCACAATGACTGTACAGTTTAATGTAGTTCAAAAACTGCTTGTCCTTTAGGTAGAGACATAGATGACAGGAGAAACAGAAAATGCATAAGAAAGAAAAATCAGCTCACAAAAAAAGGATAGTCTTTTAAGTAGATGGTTGAAAGTGTTGTTGCTAACATTTGGTATTTATATATAATAATAATTTAAAGAACCAGTTGTTTTTTTTCCTTCTATTTATCATCTGGTCCCTAGAAACTACCCATATGAGAAGTAGGTACAATAATAACTAATTGAACTGTAATATTTAGAACAAACATAATAAAATACCTTCCTATACACAAATATTTTTAAACAAAGGTATAATTTACAAAGGAGAATTAAGAGGTTTGCATTACATAAATGAAGATTATTTCAGGACTTTTTAAGAAATGCTCATATTTTCCAGAATTTAGGAATAAGAAAAGGTAGTGAAGGTGGTTGATCAAAACTTCTAGTTTTCTAGGAGGAATATCAGGATCATATTTGGTTGAGCTTTTTACACTATGTCCCTGGTAGCTCAAATAAAATCAATTACCTGTGTGAATGCTTAACACTTGATTGCTTTGATAATTCTATCTTGTGCATCCAATAAAATAATGCAGTTAAGTCACCTTAAATAAAATTAGGACTTCTGTTTCACCAAGGGTATAAGCCATCAAGTTACTAACATAAGCTTCTGACAATGTATTCTAACTTGTAAAATCTGTAATGTTTCAACAAACATATCACTTTGGGATTAGAATTCTGACTTTTGAATTATTCTACTTTAATCTCTGAGAAATGGACCAGTACAATTTTATGTCATGTCATAGATTGGGTAATCAATACACCAGGCACTTCTTTATATAATCTGCTTCACTTCAGCAGATAAATTAACACAAAATGCCTTCAACTCCATATGCATACACATGAAGTCACATAGGATAAACTCATTTCCATTTTGAAAATTACTTCTCTACTTTGGTTCAGAAATGTTCACGTAGGGGAAATCTACAGTGAGATAAAACGTATACTTTTCCTTTGAAACAACGTGACAAGATTCTCTTTTTGAGCTCGCGTTTCTCCCCGCCACAAGAGACTTTAATTCGGGGCAAACTTTCAGATGAAATGACAATTATAATAAAGGGAGGGCGAGAAAGCGCTGCTGTCAGCCAAGCGTTGCACACGTCTTAGGACTTCACTAAAGAGCTCGGAGTCTCAAATGCTGCTTCCACGGTGAGGAAGCATTTTCACAGCTTGCTAACTGATTAAGGGCAAGGTCCAGCTAAACTTAGCATAGGCAGGGAAACGACCATTGAGTAAAACTCAATTTCATGAAGCAGTCACCTCCCCAGGCCAGACAGCACTCCTTGTCCCTTTTCTAGCCAGCTCCTTGGAGACACAGCAACGTCCCGGCCCTCGGGCCCTAACGGC
>PVJS01033330.1:0-22240 GCA_004027185.1 Glis glis | reverse complement strand
ACTAGGTAGAGAGAGAGAGAGAGAGAGAGAGAGAGAGAGAGACAGGGAGAGAGACAGAGAGAGAGAGAGCTGAGGCTGGCCGCGAACCCGGATCCTCCGGTCTCCGCCTCCCAAAGTACTGGGACTACAAGCGTGCACCACCACGCCCGGCTAAAAATCAATATTAATGTCATGATTATAAAATGATAGAAATTCAGCACTGATACAATTACTGAGTAATCCCATATAGAATAGACAAACTAAACACTTGTGAATTGAAGTGTAAGCAAAAAAATTACACTTGAATTTAAACTGAGGTACAGATTTATTCTCATCGAATAAAAAAACATGATACTCAAAACAGAAAAAAAATGAAAACCTTAAAACTTTGGGATCCATAATGAACTTATAGTTGCCTTGTTGGAAGTGTTGGAAGTTGACCGAGTATGGCCATAACTATAGAAAGAATATTTTAAATTTTGCTCCATGGGCTTTAATATAGAAACTCTATAACATTTCAAATTAAGCTTCACAACAAAAATGTCCCATACCACTATAATTTTTTTAACATTTATAAGTGATATTGGCCTTTAGTTTTCTTATTTGTTCAGTCTTCATTCTGTTTGTCAGATAGCTTTGTTTTGACTCTTTACATTATTTAGGAATGTGATTGTCAAAATTTCTGGATTAGCTTTCTTTTTTTACTGTTGTAACTTTAACACTATTTCCTGTATCTTATGGGATAAGATAGCTTAGAAAAGGAGATAAGCATTGACAGGCGGAAGGAGTTTTCTGGTCACCTGAAGAATAGATTTCCCACTTCTAATTAATCACATGTCAGCTGGTGGGCATGTGTAATTAATGGCACATACCCCCAAGGCTGCAACGTATAAACACATTGCTTATCTGGTTAGAGAAATATTAGCATGCTGATGATCACTGCAAATGAGACTACTTTGCTAATTCTGCTCTTAACTACTGAAGGTGGTCTATTAACTCATGCCAGTATGAAAGTGTTCAAATGATTAGTTGGATAAAAAAGATAAAGAGTGATGCAGCAAAAGTGTTTTTGCATACATACACATAAGAATATTATATTAAGGTAAAATGAACTCAACTGCATTTCAGTGCTTTATTTACTACCCGCATGGCATGAACACAATGAAGGTAACTAGAAAATAAATATGGGTTAACAGCTTCTGTGACTCCTGCTATCTACGAGTGTTTAAGAGAACTGGTTATTTATATGAATCCTCTTTTGGACAAATGTTAAATAAAAAAGGAAATAGAATCACAATGGTAAGTATATTTAGAAATATGAATGACAGGGTGTTTAATTGTAAGTTTAACATGAGGCAATAGGTAATTAAATTGAGACAACAGATAATTGATAAGACATACCACAGTCATCAAAACAAAAGGGACTTTTCAAGCAACTGGATACAAAACCATTACACCATTTTTAATATTGCAACCCACATTAAAGATGTAAATAAAATTTTTTGGAGAACATGAAAGATCATTTATTTAGAGAGAGCTGTTGATTTACTCTAAACTTTCCCCTATACAACTTTGGCAACTGAAGAATTTTCCCCCAAACTGAAGACTAGAATAAAAAACTTAAGATGTACCACTGAGAATATAGGACATGAGTCTACTGCAGGAGGGCTTGGAGAACTCAACACTTTACATAATTTACAAGTTTGAAAAAGAGGATTTTTATTTCTTTAGACAAGCCAAGAGTATGTGACACCAGTAAAAGAAGAAACACCTATACCTTGAGATTCAATTCCATCACTGCGCTTCTGTAATCCACTCATTGTATTTGAACAAAATTGTTTTGAATAAGGGGTTTTTAATCCACCTGAATAGGTTGAGAAATTTTTTCTCCAAGAATATTTTGAACCTGATCTTTTAGTTTTCCTTTTTGGATAAAACAGTAGCTGCTAATAAGTGACTATAATAGTATTTATACATTTGGACAATACAAATATCCTGTTATTCCTCAAGAAACTTTCTCACAATTCTTTCATGTTAACTTACAACAGCAGTATATTAAAAATAAATATCACTAGTATACATTTTGCAAAAAATAAAATGTAGTCACTAAAATGGAAGCCAATAAAATATTAGTTATAAAAACTGATGGAGGCATCAAATTTTATTTTAAAATCTAGATTAGCTAAGTTGACCCAGATATTGATTTTAGGATACAATTCAGAAAAATGGTGCTATAATATTCATTTCATTTTGGAGAAAATAATGGCAATATGAACATGAAAACTAAATTTCTTAAACTATATTAATATTAAAATATATGACAACATATGGAAAACATGCTTACGATACCATATAGAATAATACTGTCAATTTGGTAGTAAGAAATTCATTGTAAGACTACTTTTTCAATGAAAATAATCTTTAATATTATTGCTTTTAACTTTTTTTTTGGTGCTGGGGATTTATACCAGGGGCATTCTATCTCTGAGTTATATCCCCATCCTTTATTATTATTATTATCATTTATTTTGAGACAAGGACTCTTTACGTTGCTGAAAGGGATCTCCCTAAATTTCTGCGGTTAGCCTGGAACCTGCAGTCCTGCTTTCTCAGCCTCCTAAATTCTGGGATTAAAGGTGTGTACTACCATGTCTTTTTTTTTTTTGCATTTATATCATTCTTTATTCATGAATATAAAATATGTTTCTGATCAAAACATTTCATTCAGAAAATCACATCCCAATGAGTACTGTGTTAAAAGAGTACCTAAAAAACAGTATGGTCAATGTATTCCTCTCCTCTATGCAAAGCATCTATAAATATTTTCTAGGCAATAGTCCATACTTTTCTATGTTGCTTCCCTTGAAGTCATCTCTTACATCTCTTACATCCCATGCTTGCTAGAATCCTAAAGGTACATTTGCAAAAGAAAAAATGTATCTTGATTTAACATTCCCTCCTTAAAAAAAAATACATTTTTCCTGTAGTCATCTTAAATGTCTTTTCATGTTCATTCTGATCCTCAGAAGCCTAGTTGGTTTTTGCTTTAAAGTTCAGATAGGAAAAGTGGAGTTTCCATTTTTTATGCTTAATGCTGCTCAAAGTTCAAAACTAAAAATTCAGTCATTTCCCACTAAACTCTATATTTAGAACTTCTATTATCTGTGACAACATAAAGGAATTGGCAGAGAAACAAGTTCTCTCTCCATATAATACTGTGCAATTCCATTTGTTCCAATTAAATATTTGCAACATTCTTTTTTTTTGTTCTTTGCTTGTAATATTCTTTTTAAAATTCTTTTATGGTTCTGCACTTAATATAAGACTAAAAAATATTTCTTTAATATTGGGTAACTCATTAAGAATATATGATATAATAAAATAAAAATAATGTTTTTATTTGCTAGTAGCTCAGTATAATGATGATGAAGATTACAATGATGATAATGTCCAATACATTAAATCATTTCATAAGTCCAAGGGGCTGAGTCTTCCCCATCTGTGGCAACTTGCCTACTTTATTTACCAGTATTTTACAAGCTTTGAAGTTTACCACGTGTTCAGGGAAAGGGTCATATTTTATACATCTTCTTACCTCTAAGTTCAAAAGTCAAGTCTGGATCCCTCCAGTGGAATAAGTTCTGAAATAGAATGTTGATGTGACATATTCTTCTCACCCCTTCTGTTAGCATCAGCATTTACAGACAATGATTGAGAATATAAATAGTTTCTGTCCAAATTGATCTACCTTTGGATTAACAGACATGGTTAATTTCTTAATAAAAAAGTAGCTGTTTTATTCTGTTTCATAATCAGTAAAAATCTTCCAGCAAGCAGATAAGTGTAGAAAGAAATGAAGACTAAGCTGGGAGTGGTGGCACACGCTTGTAATCCCAGTACTTTGGGAGGCGAAGACCAGAGGATCAGGGTTCGCGGCCAGCCTCAGCTCACTCTCTCTCTCTCTCTCTCTCTCTCTCTCTACTTAGTGAGGCCCTCCGCAACTTCGTGAAACCCGGTTTCAAAATAAAGTATAAAAAAATAGGGCCAGGGGTGTAGCACGGAGGTAGAACGCCCCTGGGTTCAATCCCTGGTACCGCAAAAAATAAAAAAAAAAAGAAATGAAGACTAGATCCAAGACCGTAGTAAGGTATCTGTCATAATCAAAAGCAGTAATTAGCACAATATAAGAATCCAGCAAGTGATTTCACTTTTGCTTAATAAAGTTAAAAATCATAATTATAATTATAAATAAAAATTCATCTCCATGGTTAAAAAAGTAGTTTAGGTCCATTACAAATAAGTGAATTGGATCTATTACAAATAAGTGGAATACCAAGTCATATCTTCAATAATTAGCTCTTATAGTTTTAATGGACCCATCTGAACATCTACTTTCATAAATATACAGACTACTACATACATACATATATATTAATGTCTACATTCAAACATACAATGATACATACATACAAACAAATTAAGGGTAGATATGAATTAAATAGATAAAAAGACTTAATTTTCTTTGTTGAAAATAAAAGACTTCTACTGTCCCATTTTCTAGAGCATTTACTTCATAAATCTTATAATTATAAGTTATCTCTTAAAGATCTGAAAACCATCACTTTAAAATGTGATCATAAAAGATGATAGCATCCCTGTCTCCTACTTTAGGGAAGGTAGGAAGCCAATTTTTTCAGGTTCCTCCTTCAAAGTTGCAAAACTTCTGTCATAAATATATGAGTTTATTTTTCTTATGGATGCAGCCAGGCCAATTAGCAATCACAGGTTACCACCTCAATTACCAGGTGAATCTAGAATAAACCATGTGTGACAAATGGTGCTGTCAAGTCCTCTTACTTGAAGACTAATTACCGTTAGTCCTGAGAACATGCATGGGATGAGTTGTGTCTGCTTGGCTGTACAAAAAGCTGAGCTTTCTTTATGCCTTTGAAGAATTTTAGTATCACTTTCCGACTTAATGTTTATTCAACAATAAAACTTTCTTTTCTACCTTAATGAAGGGCTTTTCTTGGTTGGCAATTACAACGAAATCTTTAATTACATTTCCCCCCCAACAATGAGCATGGGTCTGTGATTGTGTGGGATTATATTATGAATGGATGGTAATTGGGGGAGGGCTAAAAGAGTGCTGTGTGCATGTACGACTCTACCACCCTGTACCTCATCAAGATGTATGATTACAATGCACCAATAAATAAATTAAAAAAATTCTTTTGGAGTAAAAAAAACTATTATGCACATGGATCTAATCATTAATAAACATTTAGTGATTACCTGTTAAGTGCTGCACTGGCAACTGATATAAAAGGACAAAATCCTTACTCAACTTACCTATACACACAAAAAAAACAGGCAAAATCTATAAAATACAATAGTAGGCAAATGCCGATAAACATTATGTAGAAAAAAAATAGAAGAGGGAATAAGGACAGCCACATTGAAAGGTTTGACATTTTAACTGCTGTGGTCAGGTTTAGGTTACTGAGAACATGGCATTTGAGAAAAGATTTAAATGAGGAGTCAACCATACAAATATATCTGGTAGAAGTAAATATCAAGCAGATAGAATAGTGTTAAGAGCCTAAGGAAGAAAAATGCCCAACATCTTTGCCAAATAGCAAGGAGGTCAGTGGAGTAAGTGGGGAAGCCAGAGACTCTGGGAAGGGACAGACTAGGGCATTGTTAATAGGGCTTGAAAGGTTTGTACCAATTTAAATTCCAAAAATAGTACATAGGAAATGTCTATTTTCAACACTATTATTCACATAATACATTATCAGATGTTCTGACTTCACCAATCTGTTTAAAGTAAATCACATTTTATATGGACACATTTTGTAGATATTTTAGATTTAATTCTATGAAATGTCTGTTTGAAATCCTTTGTCCATTGATCTACTGAGATTTTGACTTTTTTTAAATTAAATCACAAAGAAGAATGTTAAGAGGTGGGAATTAGCTAGATGAAGTGACACATGCCTGTAATCCCAATATTTGGGAGGCTGAGACAGGAAGTTCACAGGTTTAAGCCCATCCTCAGCAACTTAGGGAGACTCTCAGCAATTTAGTGAGACCCTGTTTCAAAACCAAAAATTTAAAAAGGGCTAGGGGTACAACTCAGAGGTAGAGTACCTCTGGGTTCAATCCCCAGAACTACACACACAAAAAGAGGTAGGGATTATCAAATATTGATCAAAATATTAAATACTTCCTAATATTTGAGATATGAGGCAGGAACTGGTAAGTGGTTTTGCCAAATCATGTCATTCAGGTGCATTTTCAAACTATGTTTTTCTCTCTTATTTTTTTTGGTAAACAAAATAAATGTTTGAATTTTATTTTTAGAAGCCTAATTAGCATGTGTTAGAAGTTTAGTTTGATAATTGTCCTTGGTTTCCTGGATGAGTTGGCTAATATTCAGATTAGTTTTAATACTCAGTGATTAATTGTCTCTGAAATTATCCTTTTGGTTGAAAATAACTGTTCACGCAGAGAAAACTCTGATGGTTAATCATCACCACAAACACTTGCGGGGCTTTTTCTTACTCTTGAGAGCAGCAAAAACACTAGACTTTACATGCCTACATTAGGGAGGAATTAAAATGAGGACAGCCTGCCAATTTCTTTGGATGAACAGAAAGTATGATTTTGCAAACCATCTAATAAAATGCTGATCTTGTCTAACTTTTTCCTTTTACCTTAACTTTGGGACATTTCCTTCCATTAAAATAATTCCTACTTCTTATGAAAGGTGCATGATGATGTTTATTCAGCTGTCTTGAAATAATTCCCCAGTTATAAAGTTGTTTTTTTGTTGTTTTGTTTTGTTTTGTTTGTGGCACTGGGGATTGAACCCAGGGGCCTTCTACCTCTGAGCTACACCCCCAGCCCTATTTTATTTTTATTTGGAAACAGGGTCTTGCTAGGTTGATGAGAGTCTCACTACTTGCTGAGACTGTCCTTGAACCTGTGGTCCTCCTGTCTCAGGCTCCCAAGTACTGGGATTACAAGCGTGCACCACCACGCCCTGCATGAAGTTTTTTTTTACATTACACCCAAGTACCTACTGTATGTAATTATTGCACAGACTTATTGAAACTTTTAAGATGCCACCTCTCTCCTAGTACTTCCTAGTCTTCTCTGTGCTATGTACCATTGCTTCCTTTAGAGAACTGACAGATACATGTAAAAGCTTTAGACAGGATTTTTCTCAAAAGATCATTAAAACAAGCTTTATATTACTGAACTAATATTTACTGTTCATCCACTAAAGTAAGTCTGGGTCAATGGTTTTATCAACTATTTTCACAACATATTTATGTGGCATATCTATAGGGATTTATTTTTCCTCAGGAAAATAATAGGCTTTTGACTCTGAGATCAATAGTGGAACAAACCTGCCCTAATTCTGTGGGTAAGCAAATTACAAATGAAGGGTCTGTATAGAAGTGGTGAGGCCCAGGGCAATAATGGGAATGAGGAGATGTCTCAATATAATGGTAGAAATGTTCAATGTGTTTCATGGGAAGAATTTAAATCCTCTTGTATGACTGGATTTATGCAAGCCTTCATAGTTGAGTCCTTTTTCTTACTGCAACACAACCGTGGAAACTTGAGAGTGGTGTAGCATTAGTGAAACTGAGTGTGTACTCTGCCTAGTTCTTAATAGTAAACATGTGGAACTTAGATAAAAATTAGACATATATCTCTTATGCCAAAATAGTGTACTACTTGTGAAAGAAATAACAAGACAAATACTTTTTATCTATGGCTTCTCCATACCCTTAAGCTCTACAGCTCTTTCTTCTACCCTTGTTGTATTTTACATTGCTGCAGTGCTGGGGATCAAACCCAGGGCCTTGCGCATGCTAGGTAAGGGATCCACTGAACTACAATCCCAGCTCCTTCCACCATCTTTTGCACATAAATTTAATCCTTAACTCTTTCCCTAACTTACTGGAAAATATCCAAATTGCCCACAAATTGACTGCCAATCCCCAAGACCAAACACTCCTTCTTTTAAGAACCATCCTTGAACAACTATTCCCTCAAATAAGCAGAACATCGGCTGGCACAATTCTGTTGAAGATCTATAGACCATTTCTCCCTTCCTGCCCAAATTGGAATCCTCTTATAGACTCTTCATTTGAAATCTTTCATTGGTTATCTTCCACATAAGAAAAACAACAATTCAAGTTTTTGCTTATAAAATTAATATTTCATCAAAACAATAAATGATAACAAATATAAAACTTAATATTTAATGATGACATGACAATTCTCTATTTCAATAGCAATCAAACCTGATTTTGAAATAGACAAAGGCTGTAATTCCAGGGTGTGGACTACTGTACACATTTGCATTTGCTTTTTAGATTAGAAATTACCTATGGCCATCTTTCTGGATCATTCTGAAGCAGGATCCTATATAAAAATGGTTGTTGATCTAAAAAATATATGTGTCTACCACATGATCTTCTTATCTACAGGGTCACATTACAGAAATACTTTCAATTGGTTTTAAATCCTTCTTTTTCATTTTTCCTAGAATGAAAGTCTGGTTGAGTTCTTCCTTACTATGGTGATGATCTCTGATTTTAGCCAATTGCATTTAAGCAACTCAGGTGGACACTACCAAATCTATCATTTGCAATTTGTCTCAAAGTCTAATGTTCATATTATTCACATTATATGAGATTTGTATTAAATTATGAATTTCATATTACAAGTATAGATATATACCTATCATCTACATTTCTAAAAAATTTCCAAATGATATCAATGTTTCTTCATTACTATTCCTATTTTCAGTGGAAGGCTTTAAATTGCCAGTGTGTATATCTCAGACCTCAGTCGGCAAATTATAAACTGCTTCTCATCACATTCTCCTTTGACCAGGTTCCTCTGTCTTCCTAAAATTTCCCACATTTTCTGTGGACTTTCATGACTCTTTCCTTTGACATCTGTCGTTCACTCTGCAATGTGATTCCCCCCCCTTTACGAACTGGGAATTTCTGAATCATTTCCTTCAAAGAGTTCTTCCTACCTCTGTTTCTGCATAGAATCCTGTACATTGTTTTTTATCATTGTTCATTATAGTAGTCTGGTCTTTGACCAGGTATCTTTGAACTAATTGCTTTATTTCCCAAATTATTCAAAGAATCTAGGATAAACCAGGACAATGTAAATGTTCATTAGATGAAAGAGAAAATGGGGAGAGAAAAATGGAAACCAGATTACAGAGAGGAAACAAATGGAGTTTGTTCTTTTGAAAGTATACTCTGCAAATATTCATTTTTCAATTTTAACTAAAATAACTGTCTTGATGTTTAACCTCAGTTGTCTATGTAAAATGTAGTGTAAGTGTCCAGAGTTACATGACCTCCACATTTCAGGTCTTTTCCTATTAACACAGGAAATGTTCAATTTGTCTTATGAAATAAGGATAAATGAGGACTTTAATGATAAAGATTAGTAACAGACTTGCACGAGAATAGTAATGGGCTTTCCCAACATCAAATCTGAATTTTATTAAGATCCCTTATAGAACGTGAATCAAAGTTGTTGACTGAGAATAAAATCAACATAGTTGAGAACAAAGAAAATTACATTTATTTGGTGCTAATTAGGATTGCAATTCAGGAAAACACAGATTCAAACAATCTTGAAAATGTGCTCCAAAGTGTCACCGAATGGCAGCTGTGTGTATATTTATAAGCCACAAGGGGACTTGGAAATTACATCGCTTGTCAGGAATTATAATTGGTGCTAGCAAAAGTCAGAGTGTCTTATAAGAAAGAAACTAGATTCAGTCTTAGTCTCTGGGTAGTTTGGGGAAACAGGCCCCTAGTGTAGATCATCAGAGGGTAACAGAGTTTCAGCAGATTAAAGGTTTAGCCCAGTTCAAGTGTTCCGTTGTGGACACATCTGAGCTCCGATTAGCAATGGCCTCCCAACTCCATTCTAAATGCCCTGCACCAGTGCTATCCCATTATTTTGTTTTCTTTGCCAATGTTAATGGGGATGACCAATCATTTTACAGTGGTTTTATTTTTTTTTAATTTTTCAAAATGTCAATACTCAGCCGGGTGTGGTGGTGCACGCTTGTAATCCCAGTACTTGAGAGACGGAGACCGGAGGATCCGGGTTCGCGGCCAGCCTCTTAGTGAGGCCCTCCGCAACTTCGTGAGACCCGGTTTCAAAATAAAGGATAAAAAATAGGGCCGGGGGTGTAGCTTGGAAGTAGAACACCCCTGGGTTCAATTCCAGTACTGCAAAAAAATAAAAAAATAAAAATAAAAAAATGTCAATACTCTTGCACAGATGAGGGAAAATGCTACCTGGAAAAGATGGAGAAGGTTCATAGTTTAATAAGTTGAAATGAAGAAAATAAGATGAAATGAAGAATCCTCACAGGCCTCTAAAACTAAATATCTCATATACCATCGCCAGACTAAATTCCACAGTTACCACAGATGCATCTCAGTAATTTGTCTTTCTTACATCTATAAAATTGTTCTTTATCCCCCCCAAATATTTTTTTCTGGCTGCTGTTTATACTATTGAAAGTGACATTTTGAAAATCAGGTTAACTTCAGAATTAAGCACATTATGTTAAACTTGCTCTGCACCTTCCAGGATTGTTTTCCCCCTCTCCACTGTGTTTTAAACACTTTTTCAAACCCGGTTCTTTGTGAAGAAAGTATCTTGAGAGAAATCACCTGCAGAACGTAATGAATAAAACAACCTTTAAATGCATGCAAACACCCAGTAGGCTTTGTTTCTCATGTCTGCTCAAGGGAAGCTATTAACCGGCAACGAAGACGACTCAGACTTTTAAATAGATACCACTAAGCACCAGGTGTTTAGACTCTTTGAATTGATGTCAATTTATTGTTCTTTCAAACTCCTCTGCTATTTACAATACCAAAACATATAGATTCAAAAAACATTGATTTAGCCAGGGCCCTGACTGCATTCTTACAGAGCAAATACAAAACACAGAAATCTACACAATGACACAAAAATTCCTGTCAAGGAAAGAATAAAATAGGGTTTTCTGAAAGCAAATAATGTAAATGTCTGCTATAACAAAATCATTAAACTGCTTCTCACTAAACAGCAAGGCTGAGTATCAGGATGTGATACCAACTTCTAACATAAAACATTTGGTAGTGTGTGGAATTCTAACAGCAAAGTTGTAAAATGAACATTTCATTAATTTTAAGTAAGTGTCCCTGCTTAATTTTGAAATGTAAAAATTCAAGATAGCTTTTATTGAGCTTTTACCCTATTTCAGTACTTGTGTAAAATATATAGGAAGAAGAAAGGACTTAGGAAAAGGACATTCAAAGCTCAACACTGCCCACTTGTTGTTTCGGGGCAGCCTAGTTTTCACCTTTGATTCCTATTTGTTCATAAGTGAAATAGATATGAGATGATATACTTGATGTTTGTTTGGATTGCACAAGCTAATTAATGTAAAATTCTTAGTGATGTGTTTATTTTATGATCCTTCTATAAATAGCAGTTGGTATTACTGCCATTATTTTCAATATTATGTTAATATATTTTCATGATTATTGTTATAAATTTAGAAGCACTGTGCAAAATCATTTAGGTATTTTGATAAACCCTATCAATGGTTTACATTCTGGGTCATTGACTCCTAAAAGTCATTATAGAACAGTAGTTAAAAGAATGATTATTGAAGCTGGACGTGTTTGCGCACACCTGTAATTTCAGTACTTGGAAGACTGAGACAGGAGGATCACAGATTTGAGGCCAGCCTTGGCAGCTTAAAAAGACCCTTTGCAACTTAGCAAGAAGCACAATTCATAATAGTCAAATTATGGAACCAAACTAGGTGCCCATCAACAGATGAATGGATTACAAAATTATGGGATATACACACAATGGAATTCTACTCAGCAATAAAGAACAAAATTATGTCATTTGCAGGAAAATGGATGGACCTAGAGAATATTATTTTAAGTGAGATTAGCCAGTCACAGAAAGTGAAGGGTCATATTTTTTCTCTCATATGCAGAAGCTAGGGAGTAATTAGGATATCACAGGGACTTTAGATAATGGAGAAGAAATCCCAGTATAGTGAGGGGGGTGGTTTAGGGAAGGCAGAGAGGTGTGGGAAGAGAGAGAATTAATGAAGGAAACACTTCTATTGACTTTATATAAGTACATAGGTGAAAATATCAATGCCAATCTCAATATCATGTGGGGGAAGGGAGAGAGTGGGGAGGGAGCCAGGGGAAAAACTCAGCAAGTGCTGTGTGCATATGAACTACATTATGATGTGAGACTATAATCCACCAATAAATGTATAAAAAAAAGATAATATGCTATGATCTTTAATCATATCATACAAATATTCACAATATAAAAGAAACATTAAGTATTCTAAATGAAAAATTTGTGTAATTTTAATTTAAAATAAATGTATAGATATTTTAAAAAATTATAAAATAAAAAGAGCTGGGGGTGTAGCTTGGAGGTAAACTTCCCTTGAGTTTAATCCCCTGTACCCCTCCCCCCAAAACTGGTTGTTGATAGCTAGGTTCTCTACTTGTTAATTAATTATTTAGTTACCATTTTTTCAAATGTATAAATTTACTCATATATTATTACCTCAGAGCTTTTCCCCCCATGAAATTAACACATGAAGAATTTAATAGAAAAATAAGCTGTTTCTCTTGCCTCTCTCCCATAGTGATAAAAATAGCATTCCTAATTCAAAAACTGGGGATAGTGGTGTTTACTTTCCCACAGCATTTTTCATATTCCACATTGTTGTTCGAGGTAGATGAAAAGCAGGGGCTAGGCTTAGTCCCCTCCTGGGGAAGTAATGCTCATCTTCTTTTTTTTTTTTTTTAGCCTTGTCAAAAGCATATTTATTATCTTTTCTAATCATTAAAGACACGTGATCTCAGGAGATCTTTGGGAGAAGGCAAAAACTTATTGCCAATTTGCTTTATAGAAACGTTAAGCAAATTAACATTGTCAACAGCAATAAAGAGTAAAACTAGTTTTTTAATGCTCATCTTCTTGATGATGACATACAACATTTTCACAAATGTGGCAAGTCGAAGACGTAATTATAGCAGTGTGAGCTTTGCATTCAGTGACTGTGTGCCAGGGTCACTGGGCACAGATGATACAGGAAGCAACCTTTCGTGTGGAGCCTGGATTATCACCAGGCAATACCTTCTGTGTACCCTACACAGGTCCAGGACATCTGAAAAATGTCCCATAGCAATTCTACCTTCTTAGTTCCCTGGAACTATCTGTCCGGCAGCTCACTCTTGGACCCCTCTTCTGGCTCAAGGATCTTCCTTCCTCTCCATTTCTGGATATTTTCAGTTTTTTAGTTAGAATCCATTTACCTCTCTCAATAAAAGAAAAGATCTAATCTTTCATCCCCATCCACCTGTTATCCAATCAGGAAAGTATTTAACATAGTAATCTAGAGTCTAATCACAGCTAATGTACAACTTATATACTGATGATACTAGCTTTTAAAATATCAAGTGTTGTCATTACTAGATATTAAAATGTTGACATTACTGGTTATCATGATATCAAAACACCTCCACACTTGTTGCTCTGTAGTCTCTGCCCCTTAAACACTTCCTGCTTCTTGCACTGCTGTAGAATTTCACGTGGAACTCCCTCTCACCCCCGCATTCCTATGAGCCAGGCACGGAGAGATCACTGATTATCGTCACAGTGGAGACTCCCCAGGACTTCATACCACAGCAATGACCAGTGTCTGTGATTGGCTATTCCATGTGTCCCAAGTGGTATCAGTTTTCACATTTAATAGGGGAGGGAAATGACACACAGGGAGGTTATGTATGCTGCAGTTTTGCTTCAAACCTTGTCAGCCCTATGTGCCTTCCTCCCAACCTACTTAGTTCACACACACACACACACACACACACACACACACACACACACAAAATAACATGAGACATACAAAAATCTTAGACATTGTTTTAAATACAAAAATAGTTTTACGTACTTGTTCTATAGTATAGCAGCCACTAGTAGAAATTTTAGCCTAAGGACCAAAATCATTGATTTTAAAAGTAACTCTTTACCCATCAAATGTAAAAGATGCCTATAACCATCCATGACGAAGAAGTCATTGGAGGAGTTTGATGTTATTTCTTAGGAACCAATGTTGTCTGACAAGTGTAGTGTTCAAAAGGAGACAATTGAATTAATGATTAAAACAAAATTTCTAAAAATATATAAAAACTTTTGAATGATTAAGGAAATTTTTTTACTATATGTATATTATTGGATAAGCAGCTAATATATATGTATACGTATATTTCAATTTTGATTTATAATTCAAAGTTAAATGGTTATGTTAATTCATATTACCTAATGCCTTAAAGTGATTTGATAAATATCACTGTGTGTTTTAGTTTGGATTGAAAATGTCACCCAAAGCTCATGTGTTAAGCTATGCAGCCATGTTTTGAGGCAGGGCTTGGCTTCTGGGGGTAGATCCCTAGGCATGGCTGGGGACAGTGTTTTCCTGGGCAGCCTCTCTTATTCTCTTGCCTCAGCTGCCATGAGCTGGCGGAAGCTCTCATCCTCTTTCTCTGATCCCCACCATGATGCCCTGCAGTCCACCGCATACAGCCCTGATCTCTGAGACCTCCAGAACTATGAGCAGCTCAATCCTTCTTCCTCTAAGCTGTGTGTATCAGGCATTTGAGTCACAGCAGTGAGAAAGCTGACTCAAACACCCTGGAGCTAACACAGAAAATGAATTCCTCACAGATGCAAGGAGGGCTCTGCCTAGAAAAAAAATTCCTACACTCTTCTGAAGAAGTTAATAATGTATTTTTCTCTAGAATAAACTGTACTACTTTTATTATTTATATAAAAAGAGAACTTTTTATAATATCTCAAGAAAGATACTTTTCTATCAAAAATAATTTCTATGTGCTTTCCTGTTAGGTATGTTTTATTAGTTTTTCTTTACTCATGCTGTGGTCTCAAAGTTTGTTTCACCCCCCCAAAATTCATATGTTAAAACCGAATCCCCAACAGGATCTAGAGGTAAGGACTTTGGAAGGTCTTTCCAAGGTGAATAAGTTTTCTTTTCCATACAGAAAAGGTTGAAGGGAGGTTATTGGGACTTTCCACCATGTAAAGATGTAGTGAGAAACTATCCTATCTAAGGAAAGTGCCCTTATCAGACATGGAATCTGCCAGCACTATGGTCTTGGATTTCTTAGTCTGCATAATTATGAAAAATAGATGTGTGTTGTTTAGAAGCCATCAATCAGCCTTTGGTATTTTTGTTATAGCAACCTGAAATAGTTAAGGCAACTCATAACCAATTAGTGAATATTATAAATGGCCTTGGTTCTTCCACACATCTGTCCAGATTTACCAAGGAAAACACTAAATAAACCCTTTAGCACCAACTCTTAGTTGAGTTAAAAATCGCTAGTTTTGAAGGTCACATATCTGGGGGATATATTATTAGTCAGCCACTAGCTTTGTTATAGATCACACCTCTGACAGGGGGGTTATGATGACAGTGGTTGCCTAGGTACTTGAAGGGACTTGAAGACCAATTTTGCTTTCAACATGACTCTTTACTTGGGCGGATAGATGTCTGATGGGTGACTGGAATAGGAAGCAAGGTTAAGCATCTCTGTCTTCATATTGTGTCTGTCTCTTTTGCTGCCTTAACCTTTTGGTCAGATTGTATGTGGCTCTGCATGGAGACTTGTTGATTATTTGACAAACGTTTTATCCAGAAATCTAATACAGGGTTTCTTGACCTAGATTTGCCTAGCCTCTCTTCTTCCCCTGAAAGTTAAAGACACCTGCCATTTGCCATGACTGAAAACATCACACCACAAAAGAAAAGAGTTGGCTCCCAAGTTCCTGGAAGATTTTCACCTATTTCCAGAAAATATATAAATATTCCTCTCTTCTACCAGCTTATCTCCCTCCATAATTATTCCTATCCTCTGTTTGTAATCCCTCAACTCCTAGAGTAGAGAAGTTGATTTCTGAGCAAAGCCAGTGCTTTTCCACCCTTTGGCCACTGAGTAAGGATCGCCTTTCTCTCCAGTCATCAACTCTCAGGCATTGATTTTCATGGGTTGAGTTTCAAAATTGGTTTGGTGATAACTTCTTGTCAAATTGCGTATACCATGTTCCTCTTCATCATGTGGCTCTATACTCAAGGTCTTAAAACTCTGATTTTAATCCTTCCTGATTCCCACCAATCCTGCTTTCCCCTGGCATCCATCTCTTCATGAATTCTAAAAACTTGACCTTTTGGGTGTCTGTTAATGTCTATTACACTGATAATGCAAACTTTTTAAAACTAAAATAAAATGCTGTCAATGCTAACGCTTTCATCTCTTTTATCTATGCTTTCCACACTCATTGTCACATATATTAGTTTGATAATGTATTATTCAAACACTAAAAATAATAATTTTGGAGATTAGCAAAACTTGTTTTAAACTGGAATACAAGCTATAAGTAAAAAAATAAGGTATTCTCTCCCCTGGAGAGAAACTGGATATAGTGTCTCTGAGCTTTCAAATCGCAAATTTTCTGCCAGATCTTTAGTTAATATTAAGGATCTATAGTTCACATTGTTGAGTCCCAGCCCCCAGGGCCTTAAAATGTGACTATCTTGGAAGATAGGATCTTTAATCAGGAAATTAAGTTAAAGATGAGTTCATTAGTGTGTGCCCTAATCCAATATGACTGGTGTCTTTATAAAAAGAGGAAGCTAATACAGAAATATTCACAGGGAAACTCATGTAGTAGTCTTCTTGGGTGGCCATAACAAAATACCACACACTCAGTCGCTTAACCAACTGAGATTTACTTTCTCACACTTCTGGAGGTAAGTCCAAAATCAAGGAGCCATAGCGTTCATCTCTGGTGAGGTCCCTCTTCCTGGCTTTTAGACAACTAATTTTCTTGCTGTATCTTCACAAGGTGTTTTCTATGTGTGCCTAAGTGCAAGATCTCTGGTATTTCTTTTTCATATAAAGACACGAGTCCTATCAGATTACGACCCCAAGCTTATGAACTAATTTAAGCTCAATTACCCCTCTCACGGTCCTAGCTCTAAATATGGTCATATGGGGGCTGAGGTCTTCATCATACGAATTTTGGGGAACATAGGTCCACACACTGTGTAAAGATGCAGATCAAGTGGTCCTCTACAAGTCAGAGAGAAGCTTCAGGAGAAGACAACACCTCCAGCATCCTAATTTCAGACTTCTTTTCTACAGTTATGAGAAAACAAATAGCTGTTTTAAAGCTTTAATTAATATATTTTTAAATGATTTGTTTCCTATGGTATTTTGGCATCCGAAAAAACTCTGCTGGCCAAGGAAAGACTGCTCTTCCAGACTGTTCCAGTTCCTAGAGATAACAAAAGACTTGGCTAAGAGTCTGCCTTCTTCTGCAAGCAAATCAGCCCCGAATGTGTGCAACCAACCACTATCTTTATGCAATTATTAGACACCCACACACTGAGTCTGTGTATCTCCTGTTGTGATATAGAGAGTCAGGTACTAGGCAACTAGAGACCACTCCTCTAGTCCCAAACCCATCATTTAGAGGCCTCTTTATCAGGCCCCTCTGCTGTGTCTTCACAAGGTATTTTCTATGTGTGCCTAAGTGCAAAGATCTCTGGTATTTCTTTTTCATATAAAGACACTATCAGTCCTATCAGATTACGACCCCAAGCTTACGAACTAATTTAACCGCAATTACCTTTCCAACACCTCACTTCCAATACCTCCTTTTGGGGGTAAAAGAGGAATTTTGAGGACACTGCCTCTATTGCATCTCAGTATTCAATACTTTTCATTTCCCAACTTTTCCCCTAGTTCTCTTTTTCTGCCTCCAGGGTCTGTAAAATGGCAGGAACTTTCTGTTCAGAGATCCACTGTCAGTGAGATATTTCCCCTGTCCACACTGATATGTCTGACCTTTGCCTGGTGCAGGTCTTTAGCTGAGACTGTAACATTTTGGGAACCAGGGCCTTTTCCATTTTAGCCTCTTGCTTTTACAATTCCAAGAAAAATTTGAAGAGTGTTACTTTGATTTGCGCTTATTGTCTTAATCAGCTGACAGTTTGTCATGATTTGATTTGGCAGTTTTCATGGTCTGACAATTTGTTTAACACGTGACTGCTCCAGGAATCTAACTTTGAAATGATTATACATACCATATGTGCTAGGGTGGAGTTGGGAGAGAGAGGAGATGTCAGTACTTGGTCAAGGTCAAGAGGCAAGGTGTCTGATAGGTGGAGTCTACAGCACATATCTGTGCATTTCCAGCACTAGGAAGTCAGGCAATGGCACAGTTAAGACCTCAGACTCTCATGCTGCACTGTATCCACCACACTTCAGCTGTACAACTTCTGCAACTCTCTTAGCCTCTCTGTGCCTCAGATTTACATACATAAAACCAGAATATAGTGATATCCACATATGGTTCTTTTGAACAACACATAATGTTAAATAAATACGGCACTTTAAATAATGTGTAGAACACTGCAAGCATTATTTTAAGTAAGTATTTTAAGTAATTAATTAATTTAAGTAATTATTTTAAGTAATTGCAAGAGTGACAGGAAATGATTATCAAACATTTTTTCCTATGGAGTTGGGGAATGAGATGCTGATGTAAATAAGACACAAAAAATAAGGAACTCTCAAAACGTTAAATGATGTTCAGTTTGGGGCTAACTAAAACAAAACTTTTATCATAAGAAGCTAGAATATGTCCTGTTTTTCCTTACATATATGTAAAAATTATATATCTGTAAAAATTGTATATCTGTAAAAATTAATGTTAAAGAAAATGCTGTGATTGTTTACAGAGTCCAGAGGTAATTGGTGCAGAAAAAAAAATACTTTTGACACATGGTCTGTAGATTTCAAAAATGGGATAATTGAGTGAAAGTGTTTTGAAAGGCCACACTCCCACAATCTGATTTCTGCCATTTCCTATGTTAATAGCCCAGACTTCATATTGCGACCAAATGATTCCAGCATTGAGGCATGCAGTGTAGGGAGGAAAATCTTGACAGCCGAGAAGAAGCGCTGAGAACAAGACGGACCCATGACACAGAGGAGTATTCTGGACAACAGAGCCGGGGAGTCCGCGGGCAGCCAGCGACGTTCTGGCACTACCGTGCTGCTTCTCTCAATCAAGTCACTTAATTTGTCATTTCACGTTGGGCTTTGTAAGAGGAATAGAGAAAAGAACTCTACCTTCCGGTTCCTGGGGTGAGGTGCTATTTCAGACTGCTTAAGGTTAAATATATATACTGTTTAACCTAATGTATGTTCATTTAATTTAAAAAATATTTAAATTTAATTTAAATATTTTTTAATTTAAATTAAATTTAATTTAAATTTAAAAATATTAAATTTAATTTTAAAATATTAAATTTAATTTAAAAATTTAAAATTTAAATTTTTTTATTAAATTTTATTTAAATATTTAAAATATTTCCCTCTAACCCCTCCCCTTAAGATTCCCAGACTCCAGAAACCATTTTTTCATTCTTTTTCTTTGAGAATAATTCCTTCCTTCCTTCCTTCCTTCCTTCCTTCCTTCTTTCCTTCCTCCATGTGTATGTGTGTGTATGTGTGTGTGTGTGTGTGTGTGTGTGTGTGTGTGTGTGTGCTTGGTGCTGGGTATTGAACCCAGGGACATTCTACCTCCACAATACATCCCAGCCCTATTTTAGTTTTTATTTGGAAACATGATCTTGCTAAGTTGTTGAGGGTCTCATTAAATTTCTGAGGCTGTCCTCCAACTTGTGATCCTCCTGTCACAGCCTCCCAAGTATAGGTATTACAAGCATGTACTACCATGCCTGGTTCTGAAAACAACTTCCTTAAATTCCACATATGAGTAAAATCCTGCAATGTCTGTTTTATGGCAAAACAGGCAGAGAACTTGAGACATCCTTTAGTACATGTCTTAATCATTTTATCAACTATAAAAGAAAGCATAGATTGAGCCACTGTTATGGTCAGATACAGAATGACCCCTAAGAGCTCAGCATTCAGACAGTTAAAAGCCATGAGGGTTGTAATCTCACCAGTAGATAAATCCATTGTTATAGATTTATCTGGGTGGTGGCCAGGGCCAGTAGGGTGTGGCTGGAGAAGGTGGGTCCCTGGCAGTGTGGCCTTGGAGATTATATATTGTTCCTTCTCCCTTTGCTTGCTGCCTCTTGCTTCTGGCCTCCATGATGTGAAAGCGTGAAGCTTTGTGCTCTCTCTCTCTCTCTCTCTCTCTCTCTCTCTCTTTCTCTCTCTCTCTCTTGCTGCTTCCTGCAGCCCTGCTCTGAGCTCCAGATCCCAGCCTTACATGGACTGAATCCAGAATTCTCAAGAAACTGTGAGCAAATAAATCTTCTTTCCTCTATGTTGTATGGTCAGGTCTTCTGGATTATAGCAGTGAGAATGCTCACTGAGACAGCCACTTTTGGTCAACAAGAACTTATTTCTCATAATTATGGAGGCTGGAAAGTCCAACACGGGGGCATCAGCATACCTGGTGTCTGGCTCATTTTCTGGTTCATGTATGGTGCCTCCTAGCTGTCTCTTCAAATAGTGGAAGGGGTGAAGGGTTTGTCGGGAGCCTCTTTTTTAAGAATACTAATCCCATTCATAAGGGCTCTATCTCCATGACTTAATCACACCCAAAATCCCTGATTCCTAATACCTTCACCTTGGGGGTAAGGATTTCAATTTATAAATTTGGGATGGATATAAACATCTGGACCTTAACAATGTGTGTAGTAAACACTGGGGGAATTAACCAAAGTAATTGAAGATAAAATATATTTGAGGGTGATGAAAAGTTAGATGCATTCGTATTGTTATTTTAGGCAATAATCATCATAATTTTGTATATATGATTGAGTACATTCATATTCTCAATAATAACATGAACTTTTTTCTTTGAATGTGACTCAGAAACTGCTGAAATTCTTTAAACATACATTTACCCAAAAATAGCTCAAGTAAAATGAACATTAATATATTGATTTCCCCTATATTATTTCCAAGAACTTCAAAATTGAATGAATAGAGAGACATTTACAAAACTTGAGCATGCCAAATACATGGTGGAACGTTAAGGGCACAAAAATTTGTATATTGTTTTCGAAATGTCACTTAATGCAAATTATAATCACAATATCAATAGAGAGCAACAGTGAAATTCTCTTCAAAACAGCAACATGCCTTCAAATTGAAGTTAACCCTGTTGTGGCTTTAACAAGTATTGGAATAGTTTTGAAAAATTATTACAAAAATAATGCCACTGAAAAATTTCTTCAGAATAAACCTGAAAAAGGACCTGATAATCAAATTATCAAACATAAGAACATATTTATATGCAATCTATTTATAGGTCAATCCACAAGATATGAATATAAAAGAAAATATAAGTATATATTTATAAGAAGGATAAACATCTCAAAGAGATTAAAAATAAGAGGATAAAAAAGCACATTGAAAATGAGAAGTATTGTGAGATATGTTGAGTTCCACAAAAATTGTTTGTGTAGTTGGCTGTTTACCCTGTATTTACAATTTTGTACCATCGAATTATAGTAGTAATTTAATTTCATTAGTAACTTTAGAAAATTGACAAAAAATTAAAAACCATGATTCAAAACCAAAAATAATCAATAGCTGTTAAAAATCATTCAATTCTTTTTATAAGTATAATTATTTCAATATGTTTATACTTATAATTAATACTTTAGAATTTTCTTCCAATATTTTGTCACTTTTCCTTTGTATTAGATTTTTCAATTGTACTGAAAACAGAATTTACACTGAGTTATATTCTAATTTCCTTAATAATGATGAGTTTTCTCAGAACCATTTTATATAAATCTTTTTTTAAGGCTATGATTACATTTTGTCATAGTCTTTAAAATGGTTTAATATTTTTGAGAATATAAATGATGAATATTTACTCACAGTTTACACATTTGCCTTATTTTAAGATAAAGCAATTCAGGATTACTGGGATGAAGGGCATAGCTTTTTAAAGTTTGATTTTATTTTTGTTCTCATCACAAGGATATAATTTTAACTCTAGTTGAAAAATAAAGGATAGGGTATAAGTGAAAAATTTATTATAACTTTTTTTTTTTTTTTTTTTTTTTTTTTTTTTT
>PVJS01033329.1:0-22241 GCA_004027185.1 Glis glis | reverse complement strand
GTTCTATCCCCAGTACCACACACACACACACACACACACACAAATCCTTGCCATAAGCCGGGCATGGTGGCACACGCTTGTAATCCCAGTACTTGGGAGGCTGAGAAAGGAGGATTGCAGGTTCAAGGCCAGCCTCAGCTACTTAGTGAGACCCTTCGCAACTTAGTGAGACCCTGTTTCAAAATAAAGAATAAAAAATAGGGCTGGGGGTGCAGCTCGGAGGTAGAATGCCCCTGGGTTCAATCCCCGCTACTACAAAAAAAAAACACTTTGCCATACTCCATCTATTAATATCTCTTACCTTCCATTTCCCTAGTGAAGTGCCATATAAAAATAGGAGTTCTACATCATGCTAAACGATATTAGTAAGACACTAAGAGTAAAAAATCGGATGTTCCCCCTAATCTGTGGGAGCTAGATAGAATGGGACGTAGAAGGGACTTAGAAAGGAAGAAGAAGAAATCTTTAGATGGACAAAGAAGATGACCTAACTGAGGGAGTTGGACGGGGAGTGGAGGGAAACACACTATAGCACATGATGTACATACACAAACCTATAAGACTCAATCACTATCTGGAGCATGAAAGGGAGGGAAGGGGGAGGGAATAGGGTGGGATTGGAGGGAGGGCTAAATGTGCAATGTGTGCATGTAAGATGTTCATACCCTGACATATATCAAAATGTATAATTATAATTTACAATGCACCAATAAATGAACATAAAAAGTTAAAAATAAAGAGAGTTACAAAAAAAATAGGAGTTCTATAAATGGTACTTAAATGGCGAGTCAGCACTTATTTGGAGTATTGTCTTTGGGAATTAGAATTCTGATGTAGCATTTTATTTTTATTGTAGTATCATGGAAATTCCCCTATCCTATCCTATCCTGTCCTGTCCTGTCCTATCCATCCTATCCTCTTTCAAGTGACAGGGTCTTGTGTTGCTGAACTCTTGGGCTTAAGCCAGTCTCCCTGCCTCTGCCTCCTCAGTAGCTGGGACTATGCCACTGCACTCAGCTAAGATTTCTTTTTTGCCTTTTTTTTCTTTTCACTTTTTCTTCCTAAGATTCTCTTTTTGTACTCTATTGTTAAAATTCTAGTCAACAGCAGGTAAAGCTAGTTAATAATGTATTGCTTTCCCATTCAATGCTTGTAGTTTTCATATTGGGTATTTTCTGGCGGTACTGGGGATTGAACCCAGGGGTGTTCTACCTCCGAGCTACACCCCCGGCCCTATTTTTTATCCTTTATTTTGAAACCGGGTCTCACGAAGTTGCGGAGGGCCTCACTAAGTAGCTGAGGCTGGCCGTGAACCCAGATCCTCCGGTCTCAGCCTCCCAAGTTCTGGGATTACAAGTGTGCGCCACCACGCCGGGCTCTCACATTGGGTATTTTCTTTTAGATGACTCAGTTTGAGGTGATACTAACGAAGTTTAAGATTAAAGTCCATATCACAGTTATCTAAGATTAGGAAAGCCTGAAATGAAATGAAATTATTATAAATTTTATTCCCTGGGCCTAAACTAATTCGTTTTACCTTTCAGGTCTCATAGTTTTCATTTTTGTTTTGTTGTTAGCATTTACTATATTCCGCCTTGTATCATATTGAGCTTGTTTACTTGACCCTCACCTTACTTATTCGCAGGTACATGTTTTGAATTAAATTCAGTTCTCTAGAGAAAAGATAAAAATATTTCTTTCTGAAATCTGGTCCTTAATATGAATATGTTGAGTTTGTTTCTATTCCAGCTTGCCTGTCATCGGGCTGTCAAGTTATATATTCATAGTTTAATTCACCTGGTTGGATTATTGAGATTTCATTTCCTCTGGAATCTTTTCATTTCCTATAGTAAAATAGATATATTTATTTTAATGTAGATTCCATTCTAATAAATGCCACTTAGATACCCAAGCCAGTTATAACAATGCCCACCACACATTAGATGCTCCAAAAAAATGAATAAATGGATGAATAAATGAATAAATGATACTGAATGGTACTTATTGCCTGTCCATTTAATAGTTTATCCACTCGGGTATTTATGGTATAGTTGTTATGTTCAAGTATTTGTGATTGTTAAAAATTCTTAATTTGAACTCTTTAGTGGTAAAGGCTGACTTTGTGCAAGTGGCCAGGAACATACTACCTGAAATCTGTTGTTGCTTAAGATGTATGGAGTCAGTAGTTACCCAAAGTAAATTGATAATGTAGGGCCCATTAAGCAGAATTGCATGGAATTGTTAAATGGATTAAATGAGATATAATGTGCATAAAGGGAGTCCATAAACTATAAAATACTGTACAAAGATTAGTCCATTTATTTAGTAAACTTTCGTTAATGTGGAACCAATAATACAAAATATTATACAATATTACTGGACCATAACTACATTTCTTAGAATGTACAATAAGTGTTTGAGCATATAGATTGGATTGTATAGATCATCAAGATTGGAATTAAGCTCTGTAGAAGTATCTATGCTTTGTAAGGTGTCTGCAAGTGTTTGCAAATAGAAGAATGCAATTATGACAAAAATTATAAATAACTAAATCTGTAGTGTGTTTTTCCATTTTCTTTCTTGGTTATTTTTCTATTTATTTCTTTTCTTTTGCAGTATTAGGGATTGAACCCAGGACCTTACTCATGCAAGCGCGCTACCACTGAGCTACACCTCCCGCCCCTGTAGTATATATACTTTTGATAGATTATTATTAGAAAGCAGATTTCTAAAATGTCAATGTTGTAATTAAAAGTGAAGCTTTAGGGGTTTGTTTTTGATAAAATAGTAGTTTGATTTACTTGCACATATTATTAAAGGCTGGATATTAAAATATTAAAATTGTCTAATTCATGATCAAGACTGGAGTTTCTCTTTACTTAAAGTTAGAAATGATGAAAAGTGAAATGGTTTATTTATAGTTGAAAATGTATTGTGTTATTGGAAAGGATTCCTAGTTCCATTCAAAGAAACATTATATTAGTAATATCTGGCCTTTTTCAGCCAAAAACAATATACTAAGAATAATCTAACTTTAAAAATCATTGTGACATATGTTTCCTAGTTTACAATTTTGAATCTTTGGAAACCTATGTAGTTTTTCCTTGTGTAAAAAGAAAGAATACACCTTCTCCTATAAAATTTTCCTTTTGCTGATGTCATTTTGTTCTTCTCTATTTCTTTTTCTTTTTTTTTTTTTTTTGCGGTACTAGGGATTGAACCCAGGGGCATTCTACCTCTGAGCTACACCCCCAGTCCTATTTTTTATTCTTTATTTTGAAACAGGGTCTCACTAGGTTGCAGAGGGCCTAAGTAGCTGAGGCTGGCCGCAAACCCGGATCCTCTGGTCTCAGCCTCCCAAGTACTGGGATTACAAGCACGTGCCACCATGCCCGGCTTCCTCTTTCTATTTCTATATGATAGGTTAGTACAAAGTGCCATGGATTTATTATTCAATGAAGATGTCTCCCCTAAGGTATTAATTGCTGTCTAGACCTCTACTTACCCATAGTTATGAACAGATTTAACTGTTTGATTGATGTGGTTCTATGGCAGCATTTAAAAAAGTATTTTTGATCTTATTCTTGGGTGATTGCTTATTGCATCTGAAGGACAATTAAAATTCAATGTTTAATAAAATAACAATTCTAATGTAAATATAATCTTTTAATTGCTTATACTTAGTTCCCCTTTTTGAAGCAAATAAAGACAACAGTCCTAACCTTTAAACAACATACATTCGTTATAAATACATATTTATAATAAAAATTTGTTACTTTTAGATCACTCCCTGATGTGATGTGACATAGATTAAGTAGAAGCTACTTTTATATTGACTTTGTAGAGAAATTTACTTAACAAATTGTAGTTACAAAGGCATTACAGAAGGTATGTTTAACCTTACTGAGAGAAAAAAACTTTCAAAGAGTCACTAAGCAATTTTAATTTCATTCATTTGTATATAAACAATATGCTATTTATAGTTTCTAGCACAATTCTACTTTGCATATGCTCATTTTTATAACAGTACAGTGTTGAATGAGAGAAACATATAATAGAGAAATAACAAGTTGACTGTAAAAATAGTTAAAATTGTTGGTTTTAAAAGTAAGCTAAACTAAATAGTGATGTATATATATGCGCATCACATAGGTTATAAGATTACTTGTTTGATTTAAGTTAAATAGAGATGAGATTAGAATCTTTTTCTGTAAAGAGGGCATGACTCCTGGGCACAAGATGATTACCTAATGCATATCATCTCTATCTTCTAACTTTCCTGAATGATGTTTAATGATAGGTCTTGGCTGTAAGATGCAGACCTCCCCTAGTTTGTTAGGTGGTTTTTTTCTGGGCAGGGAATACTTCAGCAATCTACTTTCCACTTCTCTGGCTATATTGGGTACAGTACATTCCACATTGAAGTGCAATGGAATTTTTTTCTTAGTTCATCAGGGTGTTTTTTTTTTTCCTTCTTTCAAGACAGGATCTTGCTAAGTGGCCCAGGCTGGCCATGAACTTGTGATCCTCTTGCCTCTGCTTCCCAAGTAATCAGTATTATAAGCATGTACCATGCCCAACTCCTTAGGGTTGTTTGAGAATTATTGTTCAGGTTACAGGTTATATCCCTGAATGAACATGTTATTTTCTTACTCTATATTTGTACTCTCCATTATGGTGGCCACTAGCTGCCCATTGCTATTGAGCACTTGAAATGTGGCTAGTCCAAAATGACACTGCCGGAAGCGTAAAATACACACTAGATTTTGAAGACTTGATAGAAAAAAAAGCTATAAAATATCTCATGAATAACTTTGATATTTACTATCATGTTGAAGTGATATTTTAGAATATTTAGTTAAATGAAGTATATTATTAAAATTAATTTCATCCTTTTTCTTGTTTTAAATATGCTACTAGAAAATCAATGTAATATAAATATATACATGGCTTACACCTTTCCACAGCACTATTGGATAACACTGATCTATATGATCTTAAACATTATAATATACACATGTATACTACAGTTTAGCTTTTGTTCTAAAGCAGTTCAGATGTTATACCTGTCTTGGCCTCATTTTCCTTCTTTGTATTTTTCTCTCCCATTCAGCCTCAATCCACTTTGAAAGCTCTTAGTGTCCCAGCATAGAATTCTCATCTTTCTTAATTTCCATAATATTTAAAGATAAATATTTATAAAATAAGACTTCATTTTCCTTTCTCTAGAGGTCACAGACCTTGGTAATTAATTAAATAAATATGGATAATCCTACGTGTTTTGAGGGAGTGAAGTCTATGGCATAGCCACCTTTCGGGTTCTCTTTTCTCAGAGGAAGGCTTAGGCCTGTTTCATATTATTGCCAAAGTCTGAAGCTTATAATTTAGGATCAAAACTCATCCCTTTTCCTGGAAAGCATATACAACAACAGGGGAAGGAAAAGAAACTATATAAATTCTATTTTTAGAAGACAGAAAAAAGTCTTCAAGCTCTGAAGCACAAGTGACTGAAAATGGAAGTGCTCACAGTGCTGAGGGCCAGGGGGCTGCCTGGGCCATGCTGGTGACAGATCTCAGAAAGCAGAGGCACTAATGGGCTACATAGAGGGCAGGAACCACCCCTCAACTCCAAAAGCTGGAACTGGAGCCATCATGGCAAAAGCTGAGGTCTGGTACCAGGCAGTAACTTTCAGGGCAGGGAAAGGAAGAGAGAGAGAGAGATGAGAGGTGGGGAAAAATATGTAGAGGGAGATGCTCTCAACATATAACCAAAAATACATTTTCTGACATCGAGGAGTCACTTTAGGAAAGCAGGGATGCTGTCCTTGGGTTAGTGGTCAATAAGGTAATTAAGCAACTAGAGGGAGCTAAGCTGGCTGCAGAAGCCCTCCTGGATCCTATGACACACACAAAAAAGGAACTTGAGAGTTTGTCACTGTGGCAGGGAAAAGAGAGGCCTTGGGTTGTTCAACCTGGGAGGCTACCTTTATCCCTCCTTCATCAGGCCCCACCTCCCTGAGACCTCCTACCTGGTCCAGGAAAAATCTCATCTCTTCAACCATAAGTTATAGAGTGCATTGATATGGCATCAATTCAAATGTACTAATAAAACAAAAGACTGGTGGTATAGTTCTGTGGTAGAGCACATGCATAACATGTGAAAGACCCTGGGTTCGATCCCCAGCACTGGGGGGCGGGCATACTGGAAGACAAGCTGAAGTGTTCCCTGGTATACGTTTGCACCTGAGCACATTAGCCTTTTTACTGTGTACTTATTACATTGAATTGTGGGTCCTGAGTTTCTGATGTCTTTTACTAAAACAGTGTTCTGTAGAATCTATTGTTATAGCAAAATCATAGTGCCTGTGTTCTAGAAGGCCTTCTTGTACTTTGGAGATAGTATGAACTATCATCAAAGTCTCCCTAAATTGGGAAAAAGTGATATCAGCTATAAACTGACCTAGTTTGTAGTTCCATGTTTCAGAGAACTCTTTAAATACTTTCTGAGAAACTTTCTGAGAAACAATTCTCATCCATTTCTTTTTCTGAAAGAATAAAAACTCTAAGACATTTGCTCTGTCCCTCTTAAGTCATAAAGAACATACTATAATAATTCTAATCCTTCAATGAAATCTCTCTGATTTATGAATCTAGCTCTGCTTAAACCAAATGTTACTTATTCCCTGATACATGATTTATTCCTTTCTAGAACAGCTAAGCAACACCTGAATAGATTACAAACATAGTATAAGATGAATCTGCATTTCCTATATATGCCAGATATAATTCTTAATTTTTTTTCACAGCTATGATTACTTGGTGTCTTTAAAATATTTTTATTTGTCAGAATGAAAAAATGATAATTCAAACTTTTGAGAGCAGAATCTAGTTGATATGGCCACTGAGTTCTCCTTTTCCTACATGGATTTCTACCCAGCAAAATTTGTGATGAAGGAGGAATAGCAGAGATAGAACCCGTTCTATTTGTGAAGAGCATTTGCTTCTCTTACTGATCAAACTTAAGTAATAAAGAGGTTTGATATTGTCTGTCTTGTCTGTAGTATCTATAGTAAGACTGTTTGGAAAGACCTGTCACCTGGTTCCACACACACAGTTGTCTATCTTAACTTAGGAGTTAAGAAGTGCTAAGGATTTCATTCTCATCCTGGCATCTTTTATCATTGGCAAAGCCTACTGTGCTATTAGACTTTGTACATTTTCAGTTTTCACAAGTCATAATAGGGTGTTATTGATTCCAACATGTATTTAAAAAATTAGCTGTGGAAAGTCTATTTCCATGGAATAATAGTAACTAAAGAGCTAAATCCCCATCCTTACTCCTTAAAATAAATTCTAACTGGAGAAATAAAAATTGAGTGATAGTCTTAGGAGCAGGAGGTGTTACTCTTGGGTCCCACAGCTTGCAACTGCAAGATAGCAAACTTTTTATAAGGAAAAAAAAGTCTTTTTTGCAAAATGTCTTTCTCAATCCCATGAGATTCCAGGAAATCAACTGTACTTTTCAACCCTCTATTACCTTTTCTGTTCTTAGAACAGCCATTGTGAAGTGATTGATGGAAATAGAACCTAGATTGTGAGATAATTACAGTTTTGCTGCTTGTTTAGGCTCTTCAGATAACATCTCTGTGGTTATCACTTTTGAGTAGAGATATTTAACTTGTTTAATCACTATTTCTTTTTTTTTTTTTTTGCGGTACTGGAGATTGAACCCAGGGGCATTCTACCTTCAAGTACACCCCCCAGCCCTATTTTTTATCTTTCATCTTGAAACGGTCTCACTAAGTTGCGGAGGGCCTCTCTTAAGTAGCTGAGGCTGGCTGCGAACCCAGATCCTCCTGTCTCAGCCTCCCAAGTACTGGCATTACAAACATGCACCACCATACCCGGCTTTAATCACTCTTTCTAATTGTTTTCTGTGTAACATTTTGATATAGCAAGTATTTTATTATAGATTTATTTTTAAGATTAGCTTAAATCTATTGTTAGTTTTAGAAGATTCAGAGAAAGAAAAGAAAAAATTGGAATCCTGTTTGTTTAAAAATATTTGTTTAAGTATCTAAGATGATAAATGTGGTTTATTATTTTATATTAGATTTATTATATATAATTTGTATTTGTTACACATGATACTATGCAGTAATCCCTCCCTCCTTATCTGTAGGGGATGCAGTGTTCCCTTATCTGCAGATGTATTCCAAGATCCCAGTAGATGCCTGAAACCTCAGAAAGAACCCTTTATCCACTATGTTTTTCCCTATACATATATACTTATAATAAAGCTTAACTTTAGGCACAGCAAGAGATTAACAACAATATCTAGTAATAAAATAGGACAAGTATAGCAATATAGTATAACAAAAGTTGTATGAGTGTGACACCCCCCTCTTTCAAAATATCTTATTGTACTATTCTCACCCTTTTTGTGATGATGTAAGACCGAGACTGTGCATATGTGATGAGATGATGTGAGGGTATACTTGACACAAGCACCGTGATAGCTACCATGAATGTCTATCTCATAACCTAGATGGCTGCTTAGTGACTAATAAGCAGGTTGTCTATACAGTGTAGATACATTGGACAAAAGGATGATTCATACCTTGGGCAGGACTGAACAGTTTGGCACAAGATTTCATCATACTATTCAGAACAGCCTGCAATTTAAAATTTATAAATTGTTTATTTCTGGAATTTTCCACGTAATGATTTTAGACTATAGTTGACAGTGGATAACTGAAACCACAGAAGGCTAAACTGGATAAGGGGAGCTACTTTATAATATACATTTGTTTATATTATATTATTGAAGTAATTATGCATCATCTTATCAAAGGAACCTTGAAACGAGACTTGACCTTTAACTTCTCAATTGGACAAGAGACTATTCTACCTAATTAAAATTTTAGGCCAGGCGTGGCGGTGCACACTTGTAATCCCAGTACTTTGGGAGGCGGAGACCGGAGGCCAGCCTCAGTGCGCGCGCTCTCTCTCTCTCTCTCTCTCTCTCTCTCTCCCCCTCTCTCCCTCTCTCCCTCTCTCCCTTTCTCCCTCTCTCCCTCCCTCCCCCCCCTCCCTGTCTCTCTCTCTCTTTAGTGAGGCCCTCCGCAACTTCGTGAGACCGGTTTCAAAATAAAGTATAAAAAATAGGGCCGGGGGTGTAGCGTGGAGGTAGAACACCCCTGGGTTCAATCCCCAGTACCGAAAAAAAAAATTTAGCTAAGTTTCTTGACCTTGGTAACTTTTGTTGGATAATATTTAGTTCTGAATTTTTTGGGGGGGGCAGTGAACTTAATAGTATTTTTAAATAAATCCATGGTCATTTCCTTCTTCACTAATGACTCTTACCTTAATAAAATTACATGTGATTTACCTATATCAGGAACGCTATGAAGTGTATTTGTTATTACCAAATATATTTTTTATTACCAATACCCAAGGCAACTATGTGTATAGAGTGTGGCACTTGCCTGTGAGTTCCAGGTAGGGAATGAGACACTGACATTAGGACCATACGAGCCAGGCATGGTGGCCCATACTTGTAATCCCAGGAACATCCGATTCCAAGGCAGGAGGATTGCAAGTTTGAGGCCATCCTGGGCAAATTAGTGAGACCCTGTCTCAAAATAAAAAATAAAAGGGGCTAGGGTGTAGCTTAGTAGTAGAGTGCCCCTGGGTTCAATCCCAGTTCTGGAAAGGGGAAAAAGAAAGACCCTGGACAGTTAGGTGAATTTGAGGCATTAACCAGGTAGTTAGCCCACCTCCCCCCTTTTAACCTTTTTACTTAAGAGAATTTTCGTAGATGAAAAGCATAAAAAAACCAAGTATAATAGTTTTAAAGTCTTTTCTAGATAGTATATTCCTTTGAGATGTAAGCTCAAGACTTGTGCGCCCCCCTTTTTCCCCCCACAGCCCCTGCATCCCCTCCAAAATAGTGAATAATATACCACAAACTGTATGCAATTTTAGGTGATTCAAGGATCCACTAAAGCTTACATGGGCCCTGAGTTAAGAATTCCCACTCTAGAGAATACACTTCTCTTTTTCTTTACAGATATATCTTTTGGACTACTTTTTTCTAGAAGGTCAATAAGGTAGACTCTGAGTTTCTGATATCTTTTAAAAATTATATTTAAAATTGGACTTGGTTAAGATTTGTTCCTCATTTTATTGACTGACAGAAAAAATTGTTATTATTGTTGCCTTTATTGTAAATTGCTTGACTAATTTTTGACTACCGTCTAGAACATTTGTCAATTTCTCAATGCTAACCTTTATTCATCAGTATTATATTTCATGAAATTACCCTCTTTCTCCTTAAAGGAATTATTTTTCTACCTTGGTGTAGTTATATCTATTGAATAAGAGGTATTTTTAATGTCTTTTGTCATTTGACAAGGGATTGGCAGACCTTTAGGGCTATAGTATAATGATTCATGTAGTTAAATTCTTGCTTGTTTTTAAAGTATGTATCTGAAATTGTAATTGAATTTTTAAGTTGATAACCATTGACCAATGAAGTTATGAAACATTTACAACTACTCTAAACTAAACTAAATAATAGCCACTGAGAAGCAAAGAGTAAAATGATATAAGCAGACCATTCTCCCATTTATTCAATCAGCAATTATTTGTTGAGTACCTCTTATGAACTGGGCACTATTCTGGGTGCTAAAGATGGAAAGGTATGCTTCTTTCATGAAGAGTATATTTCATGAAGGCACTAAATATATAGTTTATCCACTACTTTTAAGTTCCACAGAGAAAAATGGAGTGAGGGCAATAGGTTTGGATTTCTGCTATAATAAGTTGCTAGGGAAGGCCTCACTGATAAGGTGACAGTTAACAGCTGAAGAAAGTAAGGCAGTAAGCCATGTGGCTTTTGGAGAAATTGCAAGTACAAAAGACCCTTGGAGGAGAGTTTGCCTGGCTCATTTAAAGAATGACAGGCACCACCAAGCAGAATGAGCAAGTAAGTGGTCAAAAGATGAGGTGGGGGTAGCTCTCATAGAGTTTATTTTTAGGTACTTGCTTTTTATTCATAGATATAGGACACATTTTGAGGGCATGAGCTGACTTTTATTTTAAAAAGATCACTTAGGTTGCTAGGGGGAGTTCATAGAAAGAAAAGTAGAAGCTGGGAGAGTGATCTGGATAGTAAGAAGACTGTCATGAAATGACCTATGTTTTCAAAAAAGAACTAGCTGTGGGGTGGAGATAGACCATATCTTTCAGGAAGCTCTTTAGTAATTCAAGTGAGAGATTATAGTTTGGACCCAGCTGATAGTAAAGGAAGTGTGTGAATATTGGGATATGTGTAATTGATAGAACTAACAGGATTTGCTAATGGATTGGATATGCAGTGAGACAGGCAGAAGAGAAGATATTTTAAAGCTTCTTTAGCTTGTTTGTGTAGAGCTGGGGATCAAACTCCAGGGCCTCATGCATGCTAGACAAACACTCTACCATTGAGCTACAGTGCCAGTCCCTGTTGTATTTTTGTCTTTTCCTGAGCAACTGGAAAGTGAAAGTGGCATTTACTGAGATGAGAAAGAATATACGAGGAATAATTTTGAGGAGAAATCAGGCTCATTCAGCTTGAAATTCCTGTTCACATGGAGATGTTGAATATATAAATCTGGTGTTCTGACAGGTGATTTGAGTAGAGATAGAGAAATTTATTAGTTATTTCAGAGTATAGGTGGTATTTAAAATCACAAAAGTAGAAAAGATCACCTAAGGAGTGAAGATTTACAGGGGAAAGGTCCCAGGACTGATTTCTGGGCTGTTCAATATTTTCTCAAAAGTTTATTCTCAGCTGGGTGTGGTGGCGCACACTTGTAATCCCAGTACTTTGGGAGGCAGAGACCTGAGGATCTGGGTTCGCGGCCAGCCTCAGCTTGCTCACCCCCCCCCCCCGTGTCTCTCTCTCTCTCTCTCTCTCTCTCTACCTAGTGAGGCCCTCCGCAACTTCGTGAGATCCGGTTTCAAAATAAAGTATAAAAAAATAAGGCTGGGTGTGTATGGCGGAGGTAGAATGCCCCTGGGTTCAATCCCCAGTACTGGAAAAAAAAAAGTTTATTCTCAGCCAGGCGTGGTGGCACACGCTTGTAATCCCAGTACTTGGGAGGCTGAGACTGGAGGATCTGGGTTCGCGGCCAGCCTCAGCTACTTAGTGAGGCCCTCCGCAACTTCGTGAGACCCTGTTTCAAAATAAAGAATAAAAAAATAGGGCTGGGGGTGTAACCCGGAGGTAGAATGCCCCTGGGTTCAATCCCTGGTACTGCAAAAAAAAAAGTTTATTCTCTATCACATATTAATACTGTGTCCTGGTTATTACCAAATGACACTTAAATTTTCACACAAATAAATTGGGTTAGTGTGAATGTAATAGTAGTTATAATGCACCTCATAGAGTTATTATGAAGATTAAATTAAATAATCCATGTCAATTAGCATAGTGCCTCATATATATATATAAAACTTTAAAATATCAGCTATTATTATCATTTGTTCCCTAAGCATTTATTGAATATACTAGTGAATGCATAGGATAATGGTAAGCAATGTAAGAAATACAGAGGAAATATTATATATCATTTGCCTATAGGAAATGATAATATAGAAGTGGTAAAACCTATGTATGACAGTCTATAAATAAGGGCCAAACTGTGTGACACTAGTTGTTGATGCAGCAGAAGTATTCAGGGCAATGGCAAATCAGTGAGGGTGTGCAGTCAAGGTGAGCATCATTGAGGACATGGCACTTAAGTGAGCTCTGGAAAAAAGGAAAATGACAGGCTATTTCAGGTAGAGATGATTATGACACATGCTCAATACAGTAAAAATGCTGAAAGCAGAGGTCTCCAATTTCTGAATAATAAGGAAATTAGAGCTTAAAATCTAAGCCCTTGTTATAGATTTTAAGTACCTTGATAGTAAAGTTTTATATTGAAACCATTTTGGCTCTTCTCTTATATACATCTAACTATATAAACTTACTACCATCATGTTGCCATATGAATGCTGACCTGTCACTTTCTCTGAGGCAGGACATACTGTAAGTGTCAAGGTCTCTCTACACTTTTATCACTGCAAGAACACTTCATGTCAATGCCAGTGCCCTTGCTTATTGATGTAATCAACATGGATTTTCTTTCTTTATTCCCAGATCTTTCTATTTATTGTTATATCATGATGGCTCCGTTTTCTCATTTATTTCTGCATAACATGCGTTTGAAGAATGGCAATGAGAAGGGTTGTAAAATCTAAATGAAAAGGGAAGGAAAGGGTCTGGGGTTGTAGCTCAGTGGTAGAGTGCTTGCCTAGCACTGCAAAAAAGGGAAGATGAGTTTAGCTGAATTCAAGTTTTCCCGTAAAGAAATTATAATGTAATTTCATATTCATTATTGGTATCTTACAAATAGTTCTTTTTATGAGTAGATTCCTTTCCTTTTGTAGTACTTCTAGCACCCAAGAGAGGTGGGTGCTTGTCCCGTCGTGAAGTGTGAATAATCAGTGGCTTAAACCAAGCAGCATACTTGTGTTCAATTTTTATCAACATGCATGTAATCCTTTAGAAATTTCATTACTTACATGAGGTTGTTTAGTGTTTTTCATGGCCTGGAATGGTTATAATTAAAAATACTGTGCTCTTCATGTTTTATTAATAACTATACAGTTTTAAATTCACATCCATTGTCAGACTGCTTTTAAACTATGGTTAAAACTGACAATAAATACAAATTTGATAGCTAGTTTATAAACAACATTGGCAGGTAGTTTATGAACAGCATTATATGTACTCCAAAAAAAGTTCCAAATAAATATTTCCAAAAGTGTTTTATATTATTTTATGGCAAAAGTGGATAAATTGAATTTTATCTGGCATTTCTCTCCAGGGTGTTTTCACTCTAGATTACCATACTTGTAATATTTTCAGTACCTCTCTAGTAAATGACAAACTGTTAAAATTTAACTCAAGTACTAACAGAATAGGTAATTCCCCTCAGTAACCGCACACCTTTAGGTTTTACTTTTTTCTTCCATTTTTAAATATACATTTATTGGTGCATTGTAATTATATATCATAATGAGGTTCAGAGTGACAGGAACATACATGCACAGAGCACTTGGTGTGTTTCCCTCCAGATCCCACCCCACTCCCTTCCCTTCCCTTCCCCATACATGTTACTGAGATTGGAATTGATAATCTCATATATGTACACAGCATTATTTGAACTGTTTCCTTCATCAAGTCTCCTTCTCCCTCCCCTAAACCCTTTCGTTGCTCCACTAGAATATCTCCTTTATCTGAGTCCCTTTAGTTTCCCAATTTCTCTAACTTCCATATATGAGAGAAAAGATAAAACCCTTTACTTTGAGACTGGCTAATCTCACTTAGCACAATATTCTCTAGTTCCATTCATTTTCCTGCAAATGACATAATTTTGTTCTTCTTTATGGCTGAGTAAAATTCCATTTTGTATATATACCACAGTTCATAATCTATTCATCTGTTGGTGGACACCTAGGCTGGTTCCATAATTTGGCTGTTGTGACTTGTGCTGGTATAAACATAGATATGCATCATCACTATAATATTTTGATTTCAGTTGTTTTGGAAAGATACCCAGGAGTGGAATAACTAGGTCATATGTTGGTTCCCTTCCCAGTCTGTGTGTGTGTGTGTGTGTGTGTGTGTGTGTTGGTGTGGTACTACAGATTGAACCCAGGGGCATTCTACCTCTGAGCTACACCCCCAAGCTCAATTTTTTTTATTTTGAAACAAGTCTTGCTAGTTTGATGAGAGTCTCAGTACTTGCTGAGGCTGTCCTTGAACCTACAGTCCCCCTGTCTCAGCCTCCCAAGTACTGGGATTACAGGCGTGTGCTACCACGCCTGGCTCCCAGTCTTCTGAGGAACCTCTACACTGATCTCCAGAGTGGGTGCACTAATTTACAATCTCACCAACAGTGTAGAAGAGTTCCTATTTCCCTACATCTTTGGCAGCATTTATTATTGTTTGTATTCTTGATGATTGCCATCCTAACTGGAGTTAGATGGAATCTCAGTTTATTTTTGATTTGCTTCTCCCTGATTGTTAATGATGTTTAACATTTTTTCATGTATTTATTGTGCCTATTGACACAGAAGCTTGTTTCCCTTCATTTTAAGCTATTTTGGTAATTTATTATACTAAATTATGTTTTACCTTTTAAAGTAGTTGAAACAATTCTGCTTACTATTTTCAGATATTATAGTAGAATTCTATATTTTAAAAAAGCTATAAGCCAGGCATGGTGGTGCATGCTTGTAATCCCAGTACTTGGGAGGCTGAGACTGGAGGATCCAGGTTCGTGGCCAGCTTCAGCTACTTAGTGAGGCCCTCCACAACTTAGTAAGACCCTGTTTCAAAATAAAGAATAAAAAATAGGGCCAGGGTTGTAGCTCGGAGGTAGAATGCCCCTGGGTTCAATCCCCAGTACCGCAAAAAAAGGGGGGGCAAGAATGTGTTTCTTTCGCTTCCAGATTGCTGCTTGGAACCATTCGAATTACAAAATCATATTAAGTGACATTGTTTGTATCCACTTCTAAATTATTTATAATAATAGATAAATTTGCAGTGTCTTTTTCTTCTCATTAGCCACACGTCTTATCTGATGGTAAGGTTTATGCCTTGTAAAATAAAATATATAAATACCCATACTTTTATGTAAAATTAATCTCAGAGACAAGACCTTGCCTTACCTCATTTTGCCACCCAGAACAGACCTACCTTTTTTCTATCCCCCCAAAAGGAGGGGAAAAGGCATTTCAGTGCATTGATAACAGTCTCACCTCCTGATGGCTATTTGCTACTGCTAACTTTCTTATCTTAGTTTAAAAAAAAGAAGAGAACAACTTTTATGTTTTTGGAATCAAGGAATATTAGGTTAAATCTCTGCTTGGTTAGTTAATTGAAGGCCTTCTGTGAGGATGTCATATGTTGTTCTTCTGATTTTCCTTGTCTTCACTCCATTCATTCCATTCCCATCCTACTAACTCACATCAAAAACCTCAGACACAACCCATTTTGAGTATCACCTGCTAGAAAGTGCAAGAAGGCTCTGAGCTCGTGAGTTCTATAATAATGACCAAATTTTAGGAAATGAAGTAGAATATTCAAGTTTGATTTTAGAGATAAATTAACTCTGGCCCCATTCAACATAATCAGAACATCTGCAAAATGATGTTTGTTGGCTATTATGCTACAGATGATTTCAAATGTTTTAGTACCAGCCAAGGATATAATATAGCAGTAGTTTTGATTTTTTTCATGATTGTTTTTCTAAAACTAGACCCAAGGAAGAATTTTAGGAAATGACTAAGCTTCTTTATATTTCTATTTCTAATTCATTTGTCAACTAATTTGTAGAAATCTATCTTTAAATTTCCCTAAAACCCAGGTAATCTTTATTTTGTTTAGATACACCAGAACCTTAGCTTTCATTTTGGGTTTTGCATATCAAAACATTATTTGTGTCAAAGTAATCTACATATAAACTTGCTTCATATCCATTCACAAAAAACTATGCATTATTTTTCTCAAATATATTTTATAATAACTTTATATCATTGTTTTTTTTTTCTCTAAGGGAGAATTGTTTTTTGTTTCTTTTGATTTTTCTCAGATTACTTACCAAGCAATCATTTGGTCATCTGGCATGGGTCATACACTATACTAGAGGGTTGAGATTATAAAATAAAATGTTTATGATGACACTTGACAGCATATCATAAAAGAATGTTAAAATATGAGAACTTTATCAGTGGTTCCAGTGTATTTGAAAGAATTTCATAGAACCAGCATATGAATTTGCACTTAACATGTATGCCTTTACTTTCCACAATCTTTAATAGTCAGAAGACTAGCATAGTACAATGTTTGGTGAGTCCACAATTGCAAGTTTGTCTTAGTTTCTTGTAGTTTAACTTTTTCAAAATTGCTGCCTGTTTAAGACTCATCCAAGCATGGGGATTATCTTTAGGTGTCTGGTTCCTGACCAGAAGCACTCATAAACTATAAATAAGTGATATATAATAATGATCTATTAATGGATGATTGAAGGGAAAATGGGGAGAGCAAAGAGGAATAGAAATTTGACCTAATTTTCCCTGTTTTTTTTTTGTGTTTTGTTTTTTGCTTGTTTCCCTTATAAGAACATATCATGTTGATTGAAGAGACCCTCTGAAGTTTTATAATTATTAGTATATATCATATATATACTAACATATAGTAGTACATATCTTTACTAATATATGATATATCATATATATATATGAATGGACATGTACATACAAACACATATAAAAATATCCACATATACATAGATGTTTAGGCATACTATTTACAGCACCTCATTTCTAATGTAACTACTCAGGAAACTTAGTCATCATAAGGTTCCTTTGTTGAGTATGTAATCAAAGAAAAAGTTATTTGATCCTGAAGGATATTTCATCCAGGCTGTGGTAGCGATTTTCCTTCTACATTAGTATATACTTTTCTAGTGTCTAGATTACTCATCTTTGTTAATTATATCAGTAAGTCTGTTTTCCCCTCTGACCATCTCTTCTGACCATCTGTTTCTCTCTTCTCCCTCTTTCATACATATAGACATGCATGTATCATATGAACTCTGACAGATTACTATTTTAAGCTCTCTTGTCATTAACCACAAATGTCAGTATTCCATATAAGGCAATTTATTTTTCTTCCTTTTAAAAAATACGTATTTTGGGAATACACTTTGGTCTCTTAATGTGTGCAACTAATTTAAACATCAGTTAAACACATATATTATTTCTTGTAATCCTCAAAACATCTTTGTGAAGTAAGTTATATCCATTCATCTCACAAAACACTGAGGCTCAAAAGGGGTTAAATGAGTTGCTAAAGTTGTATAGTTAATAAGCACCATGGTTAGGAGTCAGACTTACTTTATAATTTCACCCTTTGCATAGCATCATAATAGCCTGAACAAAACAGATCAAAAGCCCCCATTTATGAGTCTTTTCTCTTAGGGTAGATTGTTTCCATAAGTATTATCCATTCCATAGTGATTTTTAGTTGACTCAACTTTAGAATGACCTTTCCTGGCTCTGTAACCCTCCTTATTAACTGGCAGAATAAAAGTAGAGATTAAAAATTCTTGAGAAAAGAAGGAATAAGTATTGAAGTTGGGCAGGCATCCAATAATTGGAGGACAGCTTTAGCAAGGATAAGAAAAGAAGGAACACTAAGAATATATGTCTAGAAATAGCAGATGAATTGAAAGGTGGATGTACATGTCTCTCAAGCCTAAATCTCCCCTATTCAGTGACAAATGAAAATTTTGGGTATTTTATTTTGTTTTAGTTTTTTGTTTCATTTGTTTTTTGCATGAGAAGAGAAAGGAATGGACCTGAGGAGACTTAGAGAAAGAAGGAAGTCTGGAACAATCTATGGGAATTTTAAGTGTTCAATCAGTAAGAGAAAAATATTGGAAGTTGTTGATGGAGTTGTGCCTCAGGAATAGATTATTTTTGTCGTGTGTGTGTGTGTGTGTGTGTGTTTTAAAGATACGCATACCATGAAATTTACCATTTCAACCATTTTTGTTTACAAATCAGATCAGTGCAATTAAATACATTCTCATGTCATGCAGTTATCTGCACTCTCCATTTCCAGAAGTGTCTCAAACAGAAACTATATCCACTAAACAATGATTCCCCATTCTGTCCTCACATTAGCCCCTGGTAACCACTATTCTGGTTTCCGTCTTTATGGGTTTGCATATTCTACATACCTCATATAAAATCGAGTCATATAAGTCATATAATATGGCTTATTTCACTTAGCATAATGTTTTAATTATAATTCCATACTGAAAGTCTGGTTTGTTTGTGGAACAGACAACATGTTTGTGCTAAACACATTGGAAGGTTGTGATGACCATAATTTGCTTCACAAATTCATATCAGAGGATTGGGGTGTAGCTCAGGGGTAGAGCACATGCTTAGCACACACAAGACCCTGAGTTCATTCCAAAAGAGGAGGAGGATTCATATTACATCAGTCACTTAATAGAATGGAAAAGTATTGTGATTGTTAGATAACCTCCATCTCACTTTATGGGAATAACCAAATTAGTTTAACAATAGCCAAGTTATGGAACCAGCCTAGGTATCCATCAATAGATGAATAAAGAAAATGTGGTACATATACACTCTATGGAATTTTATTCAGCCCTAAAGGAGAATGAAATTATGTCATTTGAAGGAAAATGAATGGAACTGGAGAGCATCATGTTAAGTGAAATAAGCCAGACTCAGACAAGTGTCGTATGTTTTCTCTCATAGGTGGTAGCTAAAGGGGGAAAAGCAGGGGAAGGGAGGGTCTTTTAAAAATAGAAGGGAGACCATTAGGGTAAAGAAAGGAGATGGGGGAGGAAGGAGGAAACAGCAAGGAGAGCTATTGGGGCATGACATGGATCAAATTATGTTATATGCATGTCTGAATATGCCACAGTGAAACTCACCATTTTGTATAATTAATATGCACCAACAAAAATTAAAATACATAGTAAAATATATCCCTAGTCAGCTAGGCAATGGTTCATGTTTGTGGTTTTAAAACATTTTAATATTATGCATACTATATAAGATTGCCAGCACTGTCTAGTGAGGTTTTTTTTTTTTTTTGCGGTACTGGGGATTGAAGGTATCAGCCCATCATCTGAGAGTCTTGATTTATAATTGGCTAATTTAGATTGTCTTGAATGCTTATATTTGTTACTGAGGTAGAACTACTTTATACTTTGTTAACTTTTTTTTTCAGTACTGGGGATCGAACCCAGGGGCATTCTACCTCTGGGCTACACCCTCAGCCCTATTTTTTATTCTTTATTTTGAAACAGGGTCTCACTAAGTTGTGGAGGGCCTCACTGAGTAGCTGAGGCTGGCTGCGAACCAGGATCCTCTGTTCTCAGTCTCCCAAGTACTGGGATTAGAAGCTTGTGCCACCACACCCTGCTATACTTTGTTAAATTTTAATCGTTACTTGACCAAAACATATATCAAGGATAAATATAGTAACTTATAAACAAAACACTTAGCCCTCTGGTATATTACTTTTAAACTTCTAGCAATTAAAGTAGTTGTAGTATAATATTATTAGTTATAAATGTGTTTGGAGATGATGTCAAAAGAAATAATAACATGAATTATCATAGTTCAAATTCTTTTACATGAGTTATTCAACTAGATAAAAAACTCCTTCAAGACCTTTACAAATTATGACCAGACTGTAGTTATTTTATTTGAACAAAATAATATACTGGTTCATAAAGGCAGGAACTGTCTTTAAGCTAATTTAAAGTAGGCTGGGTCATATTTATAGGCATGAAAATAATAAAGAATTAATTACTTTTTAAAATAAGGATAGATGCCTAGCAATGAAAAGGTACTTACCATAACATTTTAAGAAGAGGGTATGCATACATAATATTCACTAAAGGAATCTTCAAGCCAAAATTAATAGCAGAGTGAAGACCAATATAATGTATATTCTATCAGTGAGAAACTTAGGCAGTTCTTTGCATTTTGGGTATAATTCATGTAGTAGTCAGCAGTTTTTGTAGAGTTCTGTGAAGCTGAAATTATCCTTGAAATTCAGAATTGCAGTAATTCTTTTAAATGTGGAGTATAACAATCTCAGTCATTCTGGGGTGAGAATTTTAAAAAACAACAACAACGTTTTTCTCTGATTGATCATAGCTATTATTGAAACAACTGGTAACATGTGACATAGTACTATAATTTAGACTGAAAAATTGATCTGTGAATTATATCCACTCATCTTAAATTTCTCTGTTTCTTGTCTCCAGAGCATCTTTTGTACATTTTTTTCCTGCAGAAATGACTTCTTAACATAATGTTCCTACATTTTCCCAGGGGAAAAGGAGGACTTCACAGTCAAATATCTTACTTGTCTGAAGTATGCAGGAGAAACTCTTTATAACAAAATTAGAAGGAAAAAACATACAGTAAGATTCAGAAGTTCCCAACCCAGGAAATGAAATTTTTATTTGATTTAACCTTTTAACAGATATGTTTTGCAGTGTGTGTGTGTGTGTGTGTGTGTATGTGTGTGTGTGTGTGTGTATTTAAACATTTTTGTTTTCCTACCTGAAAGTTGTTGCCTATATTAACCGTCATGGGGCCAGCATCAAGGAGATGAGAATTTATGAATATGATAATAATTCAGATAATTTCAGACTTGAGGCTAATCCCTACAGAAATCATTTTCTTTCCTTTCTCTTTGCATGTAAAAGTTGGACATAGGATTCTTAGGATCACAAGATAGCAAATTCAGTAGGGAATTATATGTATTTAATGATTTCCCTGTTATAGTCAACATTTCAGCCTATTTTGCTTCATGTTTACACAAGCAGTTCTTCAAATAATAAATCAACCCTCCACTTAGAATGATTAGAAAGGATCAACTTAGATTTTTAAAATTGTATTGTAAATGGAAAAATTATAATTGCATATATTTGTGAGATATAAAGTGATGTTATGACGTGTACAGTGGAATGATTAAGTCAAGAAAATTAACATATCCATCATTTCACATATTTATCTTTTTTGTGATGAGAACATTTGAGATTTATTCTCTTAGCAATTTTGAAATATACAATACACTTATCAACTATAGTCACCGTGCTGTGTAATATAGGCCACAAAACTCATTTCTCCTAACTGAAACTTTGTACCCTTCGAGCGGTATCTCCCATTCCTCCCACCCTCCACTTTCTGGTAACTATTCTCTGCTTCTAGGAGCTTGATTGTTTTAGATTCCACATATGAGTAAGAATATGCAGTATTTGGCTTTCTGTGCCTGCCTATTTCACTTAGTATAATATCCCCCACGTCACTGCAAAGTGTGTGCGTGTGTGTGTGTGTGAGAGAGAGAGAGAGAGACTTTTTTACTCATTCATCACTTGATAGAAACTTAGGTTGATTTCATAACTTGGCTCTTGTGAATAGTGCTGTAATAAACATGGTAGTGCAGGCCGGGCGTGGTGGCGCACGCTTGTAATCCCAGTACTTTGGGAGGTGGAGACCGGAGGATCCGGGTTCCCGGCCAGCCTCAGCTCCCTCGCTCTCTCTCGCTCTCTCTCTCTCTCTCTCTCTCTCTCTCT
>PVJS01033328.1:0-22244 GCA_004027185.1 Glis glis | reverse complement strand
TAATCCCAGTACTTGGGAGGCTGAGACTGGAGGATCCGGGTTCGTGGCCAGCCTCAGCTACTTAGTGAGGCCTCCGCAACATAGTGAGACCCTGTTTCAAAATAAAGAATAAAAAATAGGGCTAGTGGTGTAGCTCAGAGGTAGAATGCCCCTGGTACCGCAATAAATAAATAAATAAATAAATAAATAAATAAAAAATGTAAAAGGCAGTCAGAGCCTGGATGCTACGCAGGCTCTCAGGCAAAGAGAAACACAACTTGGCCTTTTATACTCCAGAACTCCCCCTCCCTGATCCGTTCCTTGATGTTAACCCATAGTAAGAATGTAGAGGCAATTAAAGCCTTTAGTCTTAAAAATACATAGAGGCAATCAAAGCCTTTAGCCCTAAAAATATATAGAGGCAATTAAGAACCCTAAGATCACAGTGATTCTGCCTGGCACATTTTAAAACCATCGAGGTACCAAGAGCCTCAGGCCTTGCTCTTAGAGATTACACACAGCTGCACTGGCCGCAATCAGTGCCTCTATTTCCCTCCTCTTCTTTGTGACCCGGCCTTGGTATGTGGAATGTAAACCCCATGGGTTCAAAGCACCCATAATTGATAGGCAACCAATACAGCCCGATACAGCAGAGGTAGAAAGATTGTTAACCCCTACACTTAGTAAGTGCACTACTGTCAGAGACAAGAAGGCACCACCTGCCTAAGAAATAAGTTACTAGCCCGTTGTCTTGATGATGCCAATAAAAACATACCAATAAGAAAACTGTATTTAAAGGCCGGGGTTGGAGAGGGGAGGCAGAGTTCCATTTTGGGGCTCTCCAGGGTGTCTTCCAGGCATGCTGCTTTTCTTCTCATCCTTATTTCTATTTCCTACTGACTTTATAATAAAGATTTCTTTAAACTGCAACCCAGCTGTCTATTAGTTTTAATTTCCTGATTCAACATATCTATTTGAATCGAGGAAAAGAGCCCACAGCGTCACTTCCTCTGTAACGTATATGATGGAGAGAAAGAGAAGAGAAGGTTTGTTAGGGAAATCAGATCATGTGATTATATAGGCTCAGAAGCCCCAGACAGGCTGTGTGCAAGCTGGAGAACCCGGTGCTGGTAGCATGGCTCAGTCCAAGGCCAAAGGCCTTAAGACCCACAGGGCTGCTGGATAAATCCTGGAGTCAGGAGATCAGAGAACCTGGAGCTCTGATGTCCAAGGACAGGGAAGAGAAGAGTGTATCCTAGCTTTCAGAGAGAGAGGAAATTGGCCTTTTGTTCTGCTTGCGACCTCAGACTAGAGATGCTCGCTCACACTGAGAGCGGATCCTCCCCATTCAACTGACTCATACACTGATCACCTTAGGAAACACTTTCACAGAAGCACCTAGAAAGAATCCTTTACCAAGTTCGAGGCCAGCGTCAACAACTTAGCAAGACCCTGTTTCAAAGTTAAAAATATATATGTATATGTATATATATATACATAAATATATATACATATATATGTATCTCCAGGAAAGCCAGGCATAGTGGTACACACTTGTAATCCCAGTACTTGGGAGGCTGAGACAGGAGGATTGCAGGTTCGCGACCAGCCTCAGCAACTTAGTGAGACCCTGTTTCCAAATTTAAAAAAAATAGGGCTGGGGGTGTAGCTCAGAGGTAGACTGCCCCTAAGTTCCATCCCCAGTATCAATCAATCAATAAATAAAAAGGGCCAGGGGCATAGCTCAGAGGTTCAACCCCCAGTACAAAAAAAAAATCCTTTATCAGTTCTTTAAGTAATCCTTAATTTCATCAAGTTGACAACTAAAATTAACCATCATACCTGCTAAAAAATTTACAGAAGGAAAGTTCTGTTTACAATACATAAAAGCTGAGATCCTGTCTGGTTTACTATTCTAGCATCTGAACTGCCCCTAACTCTATGTCCCACCACTTTGATTCATGTCTGGTAATATCCACAATTTCTTATGGAACTAATTTCCAGCATATTCTTCAGAAAGACTTCGTCAGCTTGTGAAGAACAGTGCTCTGAAGTGCCCTTGATCCTAACACAGAAGCAAAGGGCTTCCCGTCCCCTCTACCTCAAATGATCATCACTAATATTTTCAGCTACCGCTCAGTCTCAGTCTTTTACACTTTATATTATAATAGTATTAACACAATATAGTAATACAATATCAAAATCTATGTAACTAGGACTTTGCATATTTCTCAAAATTTATTTTTTAAGTTTGTTTTATATATCCTCTGATTATTTTAATTTAGATTAATTTTTATTTCTTCCAGGCATTTTTTCGCATGTGATCCTGAACCTAGAAAAAGCAATTTTAAAAAGTCAAATTTAAGAAAACACTGTGTTCCAACAAATATAAAAACTCAAGAAAGTAAGTTAATAGATAAAGCTTTATGTAACACATTCATTTCTCCTTTGTTAATGGGTACTTTTAATATTTATTTTATTATTTATTAATATGTGTCTTAAAAGTTCTTGATAATTTGATATCTATGTTGAAAGCATATGGATGAGTAATAAAGAAGAATTTACCAAAGAGGAGAAATTTTAAATATCACAATGGACAACTTATACAATTCATGAGATATGTTTTTATGAATATATTTTTGTTTATCTTCTATTTTTCTTTCTTCCAGAAATAAAATGTCTGAGTTTCCTTTCATCTCAACCCTAAGAGTTCCCTTGTTATTGTTAAATAAAAATCAAATCTAGCCGGGCGTGGTGGCGCACGTTGTAATCCCAGTACTTTGGGAGGCGGAGACTGGAGGATCCAGGTTCGCGACCAGCCTCAGTGCTCTCTCTCTCTCTTTCTCTCTCTCTCTCTCTCTCTCTCTCTCTTTCTCTCTCTCTACTTAGTGAGGCCCTCTGCAACTTCGTGAGACCCGGTTTCAAAATAAAGGATAAAAAAATAGGGCCGGGGGTGTAGCTTGGAGGTAGAACGCCCCTGGGTTCAATCCCCGGTACCGCAAAAAAAGAAGAAAAAATCAAATCTAGACAGCTTGCCTAGTAGAAACTTACTTTCATGATTAGAAATTTTAGGAATCTGTGAGCTAGGAACCAGCATGATAGATCCTCAGAGAATTTGAGCATTTTGTGTTTCTCTTTCTCTGCTGTTATCAAACAACCATTCAATGATACCATTATCATCCACCTGCTTAACTAAGGTTCTTTGTCTCGGTCATGGGAAGACACGATGATCTCTTGTGGGTTCTTGGCTTCCCTGTCGAAAAGAATTTCAGCACGCTCCAGTCAGAGATAAAGGTATAGGTTTAATTCAAGAAAGGTGGGGATACACATTCAGGGAAGGCGCGGGCCATCTCAAGGGGGTGAGAGCGTTGCAGAGAGGGGCTCAGAGGGGCACAGAGAGAGGCGTAAGGCGGCTGCTTAAAGAGAGAGAAAGTCTCAGATCTTGTTCAATCGTTTCTTATAGGGCACACTTGAGAGGGGCTGGCCAGGGGCACCATGGGATGGCGGTCTCCTCTTTGAAGATTTTAAGTGGGAAAAAGGTGTGGATTCCCTGGATGGACTTTCCAGGAGTGGAGACTAGAAGAGAAGTTGGGTATCCAGTGGGGTGCAGGGCTTTTCTAACCAAAGGTGTGACTCTTTCCTGGGATCCTTTCCCAGGAAACTGAGGCGAGCAGAGTTCTTGCAGAAGGTGAAGCTCTTTCTCTAGAATCTAATCACCTCAGGAATTTCAGGTGTGAAGCTAGCACATTGTGATTTTAAAGATATGGGTCTGGCTCTTCAAGCAAGTCCGGGACAAGCCCTGCAGAAACTAAGGGTTTTAGATTTTTTAAAGTTATATTTTCCTGTCCTTTCCAATTTGTCTCCTTTTTACCTAAAATTTTATCTCTTCTATTCTACCTAAGTCTCCACTCTGCCCCATATTATAATCCAAATTCTCAAAAGATTTGTTGACATGCACTGTCTGTACTTCCTCAATTTTTTTTAAAGTACTGTGAATTAAACCCAGGACCTTGTGTATGCTAAACAAGCACTCCACTGAGCTACATTCTCAACACCTCCCCTCCTCCCTTTTTTTTGAGACAGGGTCTTGCTAAATTGTCCAGGCTGGCCTCAAACTTGTGATCCTCCTGCCTCGGCCTTCCAAGTAGCTGGGATCACAGGTGTCCACACCAGGCTACTTCCTCCATTGTTGTTTCAACTTCAACCTATTCCAATCTGGTTTCCTGCCTTTACTGTTCTGGAACTGCACTGATCAAGATTACCAATGACCTCCATGTTGCTAAATGCAAAAGATGTTTATTTGTTCCCATATTCCTCTACCTCTCAATACTAGTATAGTTCATTGGTTGCTCCCTCCTCCTTTATTTTGATACTGGGGATTGAACTTGGGCATTCTACCTCCTCCAAGCTACATCCCTAGCCCTTTAAAAAAAATTTTTTTTTTTTGAAACAGGGTCTCAACTAAATTGCTGAGATTCTTGCTAAATTGCTGAGGCTGGCTGCAAACCTTCAATCCTCCTGTCTTAGCCTCCCAAGTACTGAGATTACAGGCATGTGCAACCATGTCCAGTTCTTTCCCTCCTTCTTTTCTTTTTTTCGCGGTACCGGGGATTGAACCCAGGGGCTTTCTACCTCCAAGCTACATTCCCGGCCCTATTTTTTATACTTTATTTTGAAACCAGGTCTCACGAAGTTGCGGAGGCCTCACTAAGTAGCTGAGGCTGGCTGCGAACCCCGATCCTCTGGTCTCCGCCTCCCAAGTACTGGGATTACAAGCGTGCGCCAGGACGCCTGGCCTCCCTCCTTCTTAAAACTCTTCTTTGAGCATTGGGATCCACATCTGTTTTCTTGCTATCTCATGCCTTCACTGTTTCTTTTCTTAATTTCTCTTCTCAATCCTTAAAATATTGTATTTGCTTAGAGCTGATCCTGAGCCTGCCCCTGTTTCTACACTCTCTCTTCAGGTGATCATATACAGCCTCATGGCTATTAAATTCTTCATTGTATCCTCAGTCTAGACTATTCCCAGCATCATACTGAACTACCTGTTTGATATCTCCAGTTAAACCTCTCACGGGCTTCTTAAATCTAATGTCTAGAACAAGAGTCATGATTCCACCTCCACCTCATCAGTCCTGGCCTCTCTCTTCCCTCCCTCATCCGCCAGCATCTCACTGCAGTACATCGGACTGCTTTATGCAAACTGGCACAAGCCTGAAACTTAGAAGCCATCTTTGATCCCCCTTTCCTTCTTTCATTCTTGTGCTCTTTCCAGTTTTCTTCTCCCATTAAACCATTTTGGAGTGTGTGTGTGTGTGTGTGTGTGTGTGTGTGCGCGCGCGCATGCACGCATACTTGGGGATTAACCCAGGGACATTCTGCCTCTGAGCTACACCCCCCAGTCCTATTTTATTTTGAAACAGGGTCTCACTAAGTTGCTAAGGGCCTCACTAAGTTGCTGAGGCTGACCTCAAACCTGAGACCCTCCTGTCTCAACCTCCCAAGTACTGGGATTACAGGCATGAGGCCCCATGCCCAGCTTTATCTCAACTCCTGAGGTTTCCCAAACCTGAGTTTACTTACTTATTTTTTTTTCAGTACCAGGGATTGAACCCAGGGGCATTCTACCTCCGTGCTACACCCTAGGCCCTATTTTTATCCTTTTTTTTTTTTTTTTTTGCGGTACCGGGGATTGAACCCAGGGGCATTCTTCCTCCTCGCTACACCCCTGGCCCTATTTTTTATACTTTATTTTGAAACCGGGTCTCACGAAGTTGCGGAGGGCCTCACTAAGTAGAGAGAGAGAGAGAAAAACAGGGAGAGAGAGAGAGAGAGAGAGGGAGAGAAACGGAGAGAGAGAGAGAGCTGAGGCTGGCCGCGAACCCGGATCCTCTGGTCTCCGCCTCCCAAGTACTGGGATTACATGCATGGGCCACCACACCCAGCTTGAGTTTACTTACTTATCACAAATATCCTCAGAGCAGAAGTGGCTTTGTCCTCTGTGCTTACATTTCAGAGTTTTTACCTTCTAGACTTAGGACCAGAAGTCCCTCATTATCTTTCACTCTTTGATGCTCTTTAAGCTTTTAAAAATATTCATCCACATTTTTCAGTTGCCTTCAACATGAGGGCTGGTTCTAATTGTCTGATCCTCCCACCCCCCAATGGTGGCAGAAATTCCTAATCCATTTTCCTTTCTGAAATCATAGTGATCTTTTCAATTTTGGTTGTTCATCTCCTGATGCTCACCACACTTTGTAGGAAACCTGTTCTCCTTACAAAGACCCTGTGTCTCGTGACCCACCTCATCCACTGCCCCCACTTTCATTTACAGTGCATATCCACTAGCCTCCTGTCAGCACAGCTGCCAGACAGCTCAGAGGCCAGCTTCCCTCCTCATTTGCATGTTTACTCCTCATTTGCATGTTTCAGTAAGTGCCATCCACTAGCAGAGGCCTTCTCTAACTATCCTAAATTATACCTCCCTTTGTCCTTCCTCACCAAAATGTATATCTTTGTCACAGCACGTGTTTCAATTTATAATTATCCACTCCTTTGTCTTTTTACTTGTTTATTTTCTGTATCACCCACTAACATGTATGAAGCATGGGCAGGAATCACAATTCCAGGGTCCCGCACCAGTGCCTAGCATATATAGTAGGTGATCAATAAAGAACTATTCATTGAAGCCGGGCATGGTGGCGCATGCTTGTAGTCCCAGTACTTTGGGAGGTGGAGACCGGAGGATCCGGGTTCGTGGCCAGCCTCAGCTCTCTCTCTCTCTGTCTCTCTCTGTCTCTCTCTGTCTCTCTCTCTCTCTCTCTCTACCTAGTGAGGCCCTCCGCAACTTCGTGAGACCCGGTTTCAAAATAAAGTATAAAAAAATAGGGCCGGGGTGTAGCGCGGAGGTAGAACGCCCCTGGGTTCAATCCCCGGTACCGCAAAAAACAAAAACAAAAACAAAAAAAAGAACTGTTCATTGGATGAATACCAGACTGCACATTAAGTTTATTATATCTATTATTTCATTTAATCCTCAAAACACCCTTATAGGGTAATTACTATTATTTCCAATTAACAGATGAGGAAAGTTAGGCTCAGAGAGTTTGAGTAACTTTCCTAAGGCTGCATAACTCACAAAATGGGCATGGTTTGGATCCAGGGCAACTAACTCCAAAGTCTGTGTGCTTTGACTTCTATGTTACACATACTTTAAGAAAACCCAGTGCTGGGATATAGCTCAGTGGATGAGCACTTACCTAACATATGTGAGGCCCTAGATTCAGTCCCCAGGACTGCTGACATAAAAATGACAATCTAGATTAATAAAAGTCATAATTACTCGGGCGTGGTGGCGCACGCTTGTAATCCCAGTACTTGGGAGGATGAGACCGGAGGATCTAGGTTCACGGCCAGCCTCAGCTACTTAGTGAGGTCCTCTGCAACTTAGTGAGACCATGTTTCAAAATAAAGAATAAAAAATAGGGCCGGGGGTATAGCTCGGAGGTAGAATGCCCCTGGGTTCCATCCCCAGTACCACAAAATAAATAAATAAATAAATAAATAAATAAAAGTCATAATTAGGAGTGGAAGAATGCAGGTTTAAAGTACTATTTCTCTTTTCAAGGGAATTAGCTAAAGAATTTTTTAAAACTATGCACGTATGATTCTATTTTATTTATAAATCCATTTTTCCAAGATGATAGCACATTGTTGTATAATAGTAAATAATTGAATGTTATGTTTTATTTATAAAAATTCACTTTTAATGGAAATCAGTTTAGAATAGATTTAGCTCTAAAAATTTAACAATATTGCAAATATAAGCAAATAAGATTATTAAACTGTTTCTAAAAAGTTTACTACTAGTGAAGAAAATGGTTTATTGACTTTAATTAGAAGTAGTTTAAGAGTACTAAAATATCATTTGTGTTTGGATTTCTTTAGAGCCAGTAGAAGAACATCTAAAACCAAGATCCATTGGGCCCTTTTATTATCTTAAGGATACATCTGAGGTAGGTTTAATTTGCATACTTACAATTACTCAATAGAAATTCAAATTAGCCCTAATAATTTTATGTATGCTTCTGTAAATCCCAAATTCAAATCAGTTTTAGAATTCAAAAGCATAAGAATGTACAGTGATTTTACCTCTGATACTCTGTAAAACATTATGGATGAGGGTAATAGATAATTCATCTTTTCTTAAGATAAAACTATACATTCAGAATTTAAATATTTTATTTAAATTTATAGTATAAAAAGCGCATATTTGTTCATCTTTTAATGTGTAGCCAAGACCATGTGTTTGCGCTTGTTATAGTTAGATCACATTACATTGCCGGGTATGGTGGCTCACACCTGTAATCCCAGTACTTGGGAGGCTGAGACAGGAGGATTGCAGGTTTGAGGATAGCCTCAGCAAGTAGTGAGACTCTCATCAACCTAACAATGAAATGGGGCTGTTTCCTCTTCCTTTTAGGGTTCTTGTCCCGTGAATTTCGATGAATGAAGTTCAAGGACTAGTAAAGAGTATGGAAATATGAAAGTTTATTTTAAGTTAGGGAAAGATAGAGGACAAAGCAGTTCCACCCCCAAGGGGAGTCCGGGAAAGAGTGACCTCAAATCCCTTGGGGAGTGGGCTTTTAAACCTTCCTGAGGTTTTCTATGTTTTTTTTTTTATGATTGGTCAGAATTGAGTTTTGGGGAACCAATGACCTTTGCACAATTTTGATCCTTAATTTGAATGATTATCTGTGGTCTGGTCAGGGCCCTGATTCCCTGGTGCCCACCAGTCTCTCACCCTCCTGTTCACCTTCCCCAACCTCACAGAAAGGGGGATGCAGATGGCTGCTTTAATTCTTCCTGTTCCCAGGTACTCTGCCTGCCTCAGTGAGACCTGTTTCAAAATAAAAATAATAATAGGGCTGGGGGTGTACCTCAGAGGTAAAATACCCCTGGGTTCAATCCCCAGTACCAAAAAACAAACAAACAAACAAACAAATAAATAAATAAATAAAATCATAGTACATAATTACAAAAACAGCTACTATAAACAGATTTAGGCTATTAATTCTTTTTTTGTGTGTGTGTGGTACCAGGAATTGAAACCAGAGATATTCTACTCCAAGCTACACCCCTAGCCTTTTTAATTTTTTTGTTTTGAAACAAGGTCTCACTAGGTTGCTGAGAGTCTTGCTAAGTTGCTGAAGCTGTCCATGAACTTGTGATCCTCCTGTCTCAGCCTCTCAAGTACTGGAATGACAGGTGTGGCCCATCATGCCCAGCTGGCTATTAACTCTTGATAATCACTGAACAGAGCTGTTCACGGGCATACTGGGAAGTTACCTTGGCACTGAGCATCAGTCAGCAGGTTGTATCTAGGGGACTAAGAGAGAAATTAATCCAGAGAAGCAGCAGAGCAAAGTCACTAAAAGAGTTGTTTAGGTTTTATTTGTTCGTTCATTCATTCATTCATTCATTCATTCATTGTGCTGGGGATTAAACCCAGGGGCATTCTACCTCCAAGCTATACCCCAGCCCTATTTTATTTCTTATTGGGAAACAGGGTCTCACTAAGTTGCTGAGAGTTTGCTAAGCTGCTGAGTCTGGCCTCGAACCTGTGATCCTTCTGTCTCAGCCTCCCAAGTACTGGGATTACAGGCGTTCGCCACCATGCCCAGCTGTCAGGTATTAATTTATTTAGTATTAACTCTAGTTATACTGATATGGAGAAAAACATGAAGCTATACATACTTAGTAACCATAATTAATAACTGTTAAATTAGTGTTGCATATGCCTACATTTTGTAATATGAAAAACTATTGACAGGATCCACTGACCAGATTATAAATTTAATCTTCATCTCCATGGCTTATTTAGGCCCTGTTTAATAAAAATTATTAGGCTTCTGTTTAACAACAACAACAACAACAAAAAACCCTCCCATTATGATCAGTTTGCTCACTGTGGTAAATTCAACTAGCATCTTATATAGAACATGTAACATCTTAATTAAAAACTTGAAAAGCCTATGTAATTAAAAAAATAGCATAGAAAGGCAATAAGAACACACAGCCTTTCAATCCTATATTTCCTCTTCTCAGAAGCAACCATGTTTAATCTTTATGAATTTCAATTCCTCTTATGATTAAATATTTTAAAGAATACATTTCTACTGTTTTTTAACTTATCAACTTTAAACATTATCTACTGAATAATCAATATAAAGTGTATTATTATTATTATTATTATTGTTGTTGTTGTTGTTATTGATGGTGGTACTGGGTATTGAACCCAGGGGCATTCTACCCGAGCTACATGCCCAGCTCTTTTTTATTTTGAAACTGGGTCTCCCCTAAGTTGCTGAAGGTATCTTGATGTTGCTGAAGCTGGCCTCAAGCCTGCAATCCTCCTCTCTCAGCCTCCCAAGTGTTAGGATTACAGGCGTGTGCCACCATGCCCAGCTTAAAAAGATTATTAACTAGCTTATTTATACTACTTCATATTTCATCTCTTGTCCCTCTTTCCTCTTCTGGATAATTTGATAGTTACTTTTTTTTCTTGCTGCTTCTATTGTTAGCTTTTGTAACTTGAGATAATGTATCTATTTTTGTTCTTTTCTATCATCTTTAATCACTAACTCCTAATTACCCTTTATATAAGGAGAAAATTATAGCAGTCTTATCCTTTCCTTTTACTATCCTCCAAACTGTGCCTGGCTTGGAAAAATAATTTTTTAAAAATGTAAAGGCTGTTTTAGAGACAGAAGAAATAAGTCAGCAAAAAGTTGATAATTTCCATCTCAGAGGAGGTTTTTTTGAAGAATTAAATAAAATATTATATTTGACAGTATTTAAAGAACCAGAGAGCTGTTGGTTATCATAATTAGATACTCCGAATGTGAATGAATAATCAAGTAAAATTATTTATCAATAGATACATGGAAAGAAATAATGTCTAAGATAGCTTTTCATTTTTCCTTATGTTTAGGCAGAAAATGCAGAACCCTTGAAAAAATATTTGCTACATACACGAGGATGTAGAAGATCACTCGGTTCTTCACTCTTTTCTCCTGGACTCAACAATCAATCTAATGCTTATAGAAAGGAAAGAGACTCTGCTTTATTTACAGGTATACAAGTTGGATGTTTATATTGAAATAACTGAAAGTTAAGTGCACCTAAGTTTAGAATATAAGCATTAAGCTGGGCACAATGGCCCCAAGTCTATACTTAGTGAGCCCTGTTTTGAAATAAAAAATAAAATAGGGCTGGTGTAGAATGAGAGGTAGCCAGGTCCAATCCCCAGTACCATACTCACAAAAAAGAAAGAAAGAAAGAAAGATTCTTTACCAAAGAATGTATCTTGGATTGTATTACCATAATATGCTGTTACTTAATTATCTCTTCAGGCTATTACAAAAATGATAATAGTTCAGATCCTTTGGTTTGGCATATAAGATCTTTTCAGTCTCCTAACTAAAGAGTGATTAGATTCATTCTGTTCTCTATGCTCAAAATATATTTCTTTTTGTGATAGATCATATTTCATATTTAATAGGAGAATTTCAGCTGCAATTAAAACAAAATCTGAAAAAACCCTAATAGCATGTAGCTTAAACAATGAAAATATTTATTACCTCAAATAACAAAAAGTCCATCAGTAAGGCAATTCCAGGGTTGATTAATTCAGGGGCTCAATGATGTCATCAACTACCCACTCCCTCCATCTTTTCTCAACTGTCTTACTGGTAGATGGTCCTGTTAGCCTTGCTATACAATATAATGACTGCTATTCTAAGTAATTGTGTGGATAATACTGTCCACTGAAAAAGAGAAAAGCTTTTTTTATTCCTTTGTAAGAATGAAAAAAAAATGTTTCCCCAAAGAAGACTTTCCCTTATGTGTTATTCAGCTTTGTGTCACTGTACCAAATACCTGAGAAAAACAACTTAGAGGGGGAAAGATGGATTTGGGCTCATGGTTTTAGAGGTTCAGTCCATGGTGGGTCAGCTCCAGTGCTTTGGGCCTGAAGTGAGACAGAACATCATGACAGAAAGGCATGGTGGAGGAGAGCTGCTCAGCTCATGGCAGCTGGGAAGCAGAGAGGGGAGAGGAGAGAGAGAGAGAGAGAGAGAGAAAGAAGAAGGGACCAGGGATAAACATAATCCCCAATGGCATGCCCCCAATGACCTGCTTCATTTAGCCACCTGCCACCTGTAGATATTATCAAATTATTGACCCATCAAGTGGATTAATCCACTGATGAAGTTAAGACCTCATGATCCAATCATTTCCTAAAAAGCCATACCGTTGGGCGCTGCTGCATTGCCAACACATGAGCTCTTGGGGGACATACCAGATCCAAGCCATAACACCTTATGTCTCCTTGGCTAGAATAGCTTCATTCCCTATATCTAAGCCAACAACTCATTAGCTTAGTACAGCTTTTCCAACTTTTAAAATGACTCACAGCAAGAACTGCTTTTTATACCACCATATAATAATATATATTTATATACTAGAGGATTCAGCTTTATGAAGCCCAAATTATCTCTTTTTCTCTCTGTTAGTTGAACTGGATTGTAGTATTTTTGTGTTTTGTACAGTTATTACTAAGGATCCATGTGATACACTCTATTATACCTTATTTGATTTCATTTATTCAAATGCCAGTCAGGAGACACTAAATGGATTTCATAAATCATAATGGGTATAGCTCATATCACAATTTGAAAAACACAGGCTTGGATCATTCCAGATTCACTTCCAACTTGAGTTGGAAAGGACTTCAGCCTATCCTGAAGGAAATGGTTGTTGGAGAAAGATAAGATCTGAAATCTGCTACTAACCATGAGGAAGAAAGGACTCATGAATAGGCAGTTCTCAGTTTTCCACATTATCCTTTAAGGTTCCTGTTAGAACTTTCACTTTTTTTTTTGGTACTGGGGTTTGAACCCAGAGGCATTCTATCTCCAAGCTACACCCCCAGCCTGATTTTATTTCTTATTTGGAAACATGGTATCAATAGGTTGCTGAGAGCTTCGCTAAATTGCTGAGGCTGGCTTTGAACCTGAGATCCTCCTGTCTCAGTTTCCCAAAATACTGGGATTACAAGCGTGAACCACCACACTTGGCTTAAGGTTCTTGTTATAGTTAGATATAAAATGTCCCCTAAAGAGCTCATTAATATTCAAGGTTGATGTAGTGGAGTCATGAGGGTTGTAATCCCAGCAGTGGATAAATCCATTGTAATGGATTTATCTGGGTGGTACCCGGTTGGCAGGTAGAGTGTGGCTGGAGGAGGTGGTCCCTGAGGGTGTGGCCTTGGGAATTATATGTATGGTTCCTCCTCCTCCTAATCTCTCTCTTGCTCTGTGATGTAAAGAGCATAGCCCATGTGCTCTCCCTCCACCTCCCGCCACCATGCCCTGAGATCCGCGGTCCCCAGCCTCACATAGACTGAACCCAAAACAGATCTTTCCTCTAAGTTACATGGTCACTCTTTAGATTACAGCTGCAAGAATGCTGACGGATACAGTTTGTTCCACTCATATGTCACATCTTCTCTGAAGTGTTCCCTAGGAACAGTGGCAAGATGTTCTACTCTTTTCGCAAAGTAAATTTCTCCTTATAAGATTTCTCGAGTCACTCCCTAGAAGCATTTTATACTTTTTTTAAAAATCAAAGTCTCAAATTAAGACTTCTTGTAAAGTTGGCAAAAATAAGTAAAAGTTTATCCTGGCCAAAACGAATCACAAAAAGGCGAAAAGTGGAGAAGAAAAGTTTATTCAATTGAAGGTGTGCTATAGGGCATTTTATCCTAACACAAAGAAAACCTGCTATGTTACTAATATGAAACAAAGTGAAAGAAAATTCCAAATAGTGCACAATTCCAACTTCTAGGAGGAAGGAGCAACACTAAAAGAACTAGTAGAAGACATTCTGAAAACACCCCCATTAATCACCCACCATGTGTGCACACGCACACACACACACACACACACACACACACACACACGTTCAACTTGGGGTCCATCGATGATGGGCCACAGGAAGATAAGAAACCCTTCTGGCAGGATTCCTTTCCTTATAGCAGGCCGATAGCGTTCCACATATTTTGAGAGAAATGTGAAGGCTATAACCAGTCATTTCTTTTCTGGATTCTGAATATTACTTCAGATATATTTAGACTTAGGGTAAAAACCTCCCAGCTTAGAGAAGCAACATCTTGGAAGGAAGGTTGACAACAGAAGAAACAGGATATGATTTCCTAGGAACCATTTTTGGAAGTGTGCCCCGAAGATAACTACAATGAAAAAGTTAATCTATCAGTCCATAGCTTATGAGCCCTTTCTTTGACTAAATTTCTCCTCAAACTGAGTTGCTTACCCCAAGAGACAAGGTAAAAATATGAAACCTAGCCTGGTATGGTGGCGCCTGCCTGTAATTCTAGCACTTGGGAGGCTGAGACAGGAAGATCACAGGTTCGAGCACAGCCTCAGTAATGTAGCGAGACTCTCAGCAACCTAGTGAGACCCTGTTTCAAAAACAAAAAAATAGAAAGGGCTGGTGGTATACCTTAGAGGTAGAATGCCCCCGGATTCAATCCCAAATACCAAAACAAAACAAAAACCACTTGAAATGACACCTCATATGTAAATGGACAGAGTGCCTACCACCACCACAACTACCGTAGAGTCATGAAAAGTTTCACTAAATATACAGGTCGCAGAAGCACATTTCCCCTATTTTCCATGGCTCCAGCTTCCGTACCAGCCCACTCAGGTAGCTGACAAGCACAATGTAGAGGAAGGAAGGTTTATTGGCTCTTGGTTTCAGAGGTCAGCCCATGGTCAGCCTGTTTGCAGTGGCAGGGGCTTAGGGAATGGCAGAGGAGGAAAAATCCCTGCTCAGTTCATGGTGGCTGGTAAGCAGAGAAAGAGGAAAAGGAAGAGGAGGAGGAGAAGGAGGAGGAGGAGGAAGAGGAGGAGGAAGAGGAGAAGGAGGAGGAGGAGGAGGAGGAGGAGAGGAGGAGGAGGGGAGGAGAAGAGGAAAGGAGAAGAGGAGGTGGCCAGGGACAGATACAGTCCCCAAAGCCATGTCCCCAGCAACCCACCTCCTCCAGCCCTGTCCCACCTCCAAACCTATCTGCATTGAATTTGGGGGTACTTTTAAAATCCAAACTATAACAATCCTGAGCAGGAACAATAATTTTCCTAAACCTCAAATCAAGCTACTTTCTTGTTCCATTGAAAATCCTCCAAAGAAGCTGGGCATGGTGGCGCATGCTTGTAATCCCAGTACTTGGGAGGCTGAAACAGGAGGATTGCAGGTTCGTGGCCAGCCTCAGCTACTTAGTGAGGCCCCCACAACTTAGTGAGACCCTGTTTCAAAACAAAGAATGAAAAATAGGGCTGGGAGGTAAGTATCTTGGAGGTAGAATGCCCCTGGGTTCAATCCCCAGTACTGCAAAAAAATAAAATAAAAAAGAAAATCCTCCAAAGGCTCTATTGTAACCAAAACAATGGCCTGACTTCACACATGCCTATGTGGCCCTATGTGATTCGGCCCTGCTACCTGTCTTGTCTCATCTTACTCCCTTCTCCCCTCATTTGCTCTAGCCCAGCAACACTGGCCTCTTTGTCGTTTGGACTCTAAGCTACTTTCACACAGAGGCTCCTCACCTGTGTCCTCTGTGTAGTAGCAGCACATTCCCTAAGTTCTTTGCCTGGCTGCCTCCTTCTCTTTATTCTGATTTCAGCTCAAGTATCTCCTCCTGAGAGAGGCCTGCTATAGCTACCCTAAGGTGAACTACCATGCTTATATTCTTCCATCGTGCTTACAAGTATTTGAAATTATTTTATTTGCTTGTTGGTTGGCTTGTTTATTGACCATTTCCGCTCTCTAGAACAGAACTTCCCAAATATACTGTGGTAAGTAACTGTTGTGCTTGGAAGGAGTTATAGGTGTGTTAAAATATAGACCCTTCAGCCCTCAGGCTGTTCAGTCGGCCCCATGGCAGCCTGCCACAGGTAGACTCAGGCGTTTATCCCAGTATACTACACAAATAGTCGTAATTGGAATGTTTGCATGATGTGAAAAAGGCTAAGAAGCACCACAATAGAATGTAAGCTGATTGAGGGCAGGAAAAAGCTGAATTTGTTGCTAATGGTGTGTGTGTCTGGGAACACTTAGGAAAACAGAACAAAGCTGGAGTGGCCACCAGGCATATTTGGAGGGTTCAACCTTGGTCACTTCCTTCCTGCCAGATGGCAAGACCTGCTTGATATCTGCTAACTGACTTCCGTCCACACCAACAGGGCTGAACTATCTGAGGCTTCTAACTGGTTAATACTGACCTGACATATTAGAGAGATTTGAAATTTTAGGAATAGCTTTCTTCCATGAAGAATCTTGTAAGGGTACATATGTGCTTGATATGTCTTAGCCAGACATTAAAGCCTTGACCTATTTTTCCCAGTTCTAGCTTGTTCACTCAAGAATTGCTTACTGAGTAGCTACTATAGATCAGATACTTCCCAAGGTTGTTTTGGTGTGTGTGTGTTACTGGGGGATTGAACTAGAGGCATTCTACCTCTGAGCTACACCCCCGGCCCTTTTTTATTTTTTGTTTTGAAAACAGAGTCTTTCTAGGTTGCTGAGAGTCTCACTAGGGTGCTGAGGTTGGTCTGAAACCTGCACTCCTCCCGTCTCAGCCTCCCAAGTACCGGGATTACAGGTATGCACCACCATGCCCAGCTCCATGTAATTTTAAGTTATTAAATATTTTATACAAGACTTTTTTTTGGTGGCATTGGGGGTTGAACTCAGGGGCATTCTACCTCCAAGCTACATCCCTAGCCCCATTTTATTTTTATTTGGAAACAGGGTCTCACTAGGTTGATGAGTCTCACTATTAGCTGAGGCTCTCTTCAAACCTGTGATCCTCCTGTCTCAGCCTCCCAAGTACTGGGATTACAAACGTGTGCCACCACACCCGGTTAAGACATTTTCTAAATTCCATAATGTATGTGTGTCTTTTATGAAAATTTTTTGTAATTTCAGCTCAAATTGAAAACAAAACTAGGAAATCATTGGATTCTACTAGCCACTTAGAAGATGATGCAAATGACAGGTAATATATTTTCAATTTTTAAATATTTTATTCAGTTCAATGATGTTGCTAGTAGGATGAGTTCTGCCTTTTATTTTATAATAGACCAGAATGAATTTATTCTGGCTTATGATGAACATTTGCTTCCACAGTGCAATCCAGGGAACGATCTAAGACTGCTCAGCTAGTTGGCATTGCATCCAGACTTTGAGCAAAGTCAAATGGAGAGAAGGACATGAAAGAATGCATACAGAGAATACAACTATGTTTCTGTAGTAGAGACACAAATTTAATTACTCTGTAGCATATATGTGAAAAAACTAGCTTCTTTATTTTCTACATAAAATTCTGATATTACTCATAAATCCCTCAACCTCTATATAATGAAAATAACCTTTTTTTCTGTCATATATGTGAAAAAAGTAGCTTCTTTATTTTTTACATAAAATTCTGATCTTACTCATAAATCACTCAACCTCTATATAATGTAAATAACCTTTTTTTCCCCTGTGGCACTGGGGATTGAACCCAGGGGCAGTCTACCTCTGAGCTACACCCCCAGCCCTATTTTATTTTTATTTTGAAACATTATCTTGCTAGGTTGATGAGAGTCTATTTGCTGAGGCTGTCCTCAAACCTGTGATCTTCCTGTCTCAGCCTCCCAAGTACTGGGATTACAAGTGCGCACTACCACGCCCGGTTTAATAACCTCCTATTAATCCAGTGTTTTTTTTTTTTTTGCAGTACTGGGGATTGAACCCAGGGGCATTTTACCTCCGAGCCACACCCCCAGCCCTGTTTTATTATTCTTTATTTTGAAACAGGGTCTCACTAAGTTGAGGAGGGCCTCACTAAGTAGCTGAGGCTGGTCGTGAACCCGGATCCTCCAGTCTTAGCCTCCCAAGGACTCGGATTACAAGTGTGCACCACCATGCCCGGCTTAATCCAGTGTATTTTAAACTTTGTTTGGAGCAGTAATGAACAGTCCCTTTAGGTTTAACTCGTCCCTCTGTTTCCTTCCAAGACAATATCAGGGACTCGGTGAATTTTGTGACAAAGAGAAAAAGTGCCTGACCAAGGGCCTTGGTCAGTGCCCTTGGGCGGCTGCCAGGGTTGGTGGTGACAGGTCCCCCTCCTGCATGTTATGTGACTACTGATATCTGTGGTTCATGAACTCATGGTCTGTTCTCTCTGAACTTGGTCAGAGTCCAGTTTCAACTCTCACTGCTGTGATAACCCTGAGTCTCTTTCATGTCTTCCATCCTTATTTTCTTTAGACGAGGTTGTCTATACCAAACCGGTGCCAAACCTTTGCTATGTATTATCTCAATCCTGCAAAAGCAAGCCCCTGGGTAGGGCTGAACTCACTGTCCATGTCCTGTGTGCACCAAGAAAGACCTGGGATGAAAGCGATATCCTCTTTCTGCCTAACCACACTGTTTTATCCTTTTAACAAAACGGAGGCCACCTGATGTTGGTGTGAACCTGCCCTGTGGGCTTCTCCCAGACTCTCAACAAAGTACATAGCAAATCCCTCTTTATCTGGAATGCTTTCCTCAACCTACATAACACACTCTCTCCCTTCTCCAAAACCAACAGCCACACTTAGGACTGTCTTGCTTCCACCCCCACTTTTGCTGTTTTCTTCTACAAACCAGGCTGATTGACAGTGTATGGGACAGGGCTTGGTGAAGATGTTGGCAGGGATAAGGGGAGGCAGACAAGAACTGACAAGCTACAATCAGCCCTATAAACAGTTCCCTAAACTTGTGCTCATTTTCAGCAGAAAGTCTCCTCCACAGATGAATACATTCAGTACAAAAGAAAATAAGCCCACCAGAGATGACGGATTAAGTAATCATTCAGTAAGAAAGAGCAACTTGCTTCCCTTGTGCTTTGAAGATGAACTGAAAAATCCAAATGCCAAGATAATCAACATTGGTTCATCAAAGCCTGAAACTGCTCAAACGGTAATACGAATACCTACTATTATTTAGTAAATACTATTATTTAGCTTCTAGGAAGGCTAAAGAGACCATCTGGCTTGAGAGTTATCCTGTCGGGAATCACCCATGACAGCCCCAGTGATCCACTGGGCCCAGGGTATTGTCACCGGTCACAGCTGACAGCTCTCACACCTCCCAAAGCTAGATATGGCTTCTACCACCCTCACTGGAATAGTCTTCACAATTTCTGTTTCACCATTCCTGCTTTTTCTGAACTGAAGATTTTCTTAGGTGTACTTGATTGGCAGCATCTAGGTCACATGCCTGTGCGCTAACCCCAGAGAGGCTGGCAAAGATAGTCTCTGCCTCTAGGTAAGGGCGCATAGACTTGGAAGGTGGGAAATTCCTGAAGGTGTTGGACAGACCAAAAACTATGACTGACTTCCACTAGTGTGACTAAATAGTACTATTGTCATCAGCAGTGGATTACAAAACTGGACCTTTTGTCATCTTTCCAGTGATCACAGGCATTACCTTTCATACTAAGAACACTCAAACAATGGCCCTAATTTCTTCTTTCCTTAACTATATTTTAATAGACAAAGTAGCAATTATTGATTTCACAAACTAAATACTGATACTATGCATATTTGACCAGTTTCTTTGGAGTTAATCTTTTTACCTAAGGCAAGAAGTAGGGATTATGAAAACTAAAAATGGATATGGGTAAGAATTTTCAAAAGTAGCTCATACAAACAGATTTTACTATTATTGTAGTAAAGATGGCCTATTTTTAAATCAATCTACTACTTTTACTATTTTATTCCACAGATATATATTGAGCACATTTATGTGCTAAGTATTGGGGTACAATAAGTATAACCATTAGAGAGATAATTTTTAAGTTTTTTGAATTATGTACTAAAATATCCAGACATTGCAATTTTGGTTTATAATCAGTTATGTCTCTTAAGATCTTTCACTCAATCCTATTTATTTTTGGTATGCCTTGTTTGTTTCTGGAGCATGGAAACTTAAGAAATACCAGACCAATGTTCCATCCTACCAACTATCTTGTTTCCCATTGACAAGACCTCAAACATTTAGGAGATATATATTTATTTCTTCATGCCCCACTTTATTTCTAAAAGAATTTAAAAAGGCCAAAAGTTTAGATCTTAACCCTAAAATCTCTGTAGAATATTAAGGAGTATGTCACATACAACTCTCTTGTTTTTGTGTATTTGAATACTATTATTGTTCATACTAAATACCTTTACGTAGTCCTTTTTAGAACATTTTATAATTTTATCTTCATGCTTAAAAATATATGTAGCTTTATTAGTTGGGCGTTGGTGGCACACGCCTATAATCCCAGTACTTGGGAGGCTGAGACAGGCAGATCACAGGTTCAAGGCACCAGCAACTTAGTGAGATCCTGTTTCAAAATAAAAAATAAAAAGGGCTGGGAGTATAGCTCAGAGGTAGAATGCCCCTGGGTTCAATCTCCAGTACCCCCCCATATATATACATATATATATATCTTGCTTCACTAGATTTATGACTAAGCAATCTTTTATTTAATCCACAGGAACAAAAGGACACAAACCCCATAATTTTCCATGATATAAAACATATACAAATGTTACTTTTGACAAAAAATAGGTTTTCTCCCAATCGTTTGGACCATCAAAAAATTTACCCATATAAAAGAACAAATCTTGTTTTAGAAAAAAATTGTGCCATCCTCAAATCTTTAATTAGTGATCCATGCGTTACTCTTTCCAAACCCAAAAGAACCAAGTCTCCAGCCTGGAGAAAAGATAAACAAGCTATATCTTGGGAAGCGGACCAAAGAACTATAAAGGCTGAACTAAAGAAGAAAACTAACAATCAGACATTAGAAAACAGATCTTGGAGTACACTTCAAAATTTCTCACAGACTTTTTCCAGCCTAACAAAAAAATTTGTGGACTACCTTGATAAAACCGTTACTCAAGAAAAGAGTGCTAAAACCGGCAAATTTGAAAGAGTGTTTTCTACAGTGAAACCAATGAGCACACACAAATCCAGTGCGTTTATCAAATATTACTCAAAGCCTTTTAAAAATTTACTTGAAGTTCATAAATTAAATGATGTAACACGACTGGATGATTTGTTAAACATGCCAAATGATTAAATGCCTCTGAAAATATCATGTATACAGCAATATTTTGATATCAAGAAGCATGTAACCAAATTTCAAGATGATAGAAGAAATTCTTATCCAAATATTAATGTTCTAATGGATGATATAAGAAAATAAGGCATAGAAGTTGGAGGTACAAATCAACAGTGGTCTAAGAACATCAACATTTTTTTAGTAAATAATAGGGCAAAATTAGAATATAATTATCAACAAGAGAGACGAGTTCCTGACTTTCTACTATCTCAATTAGACCGATCAATCATCACCATTCTTACAAGTAAGTTCTGATTCAAGATGGAAAATGACATAGACTGGCTGGAAATTGTTGCTGGAAGCCAAATAATATCCGTGACCTTATTCTATAATTGAATATCAAGTAAGACCAACATACCATTAATTTAATGAATGTGGACTTAATCACATGTCAACATTTTAGACAACCATGGGAAAATAGTATAGCATTAGCAATTAAAAAGACTTTGTAAGATTTTGAGTAACTTTTTTTTGTTAGAGATGTTGGAACTTCATTACTATACAATGCTTTTTTTTAAGTGTAACTAACATTTTTATGAAATGTTAAATAATGTAAAAAAATAAGTTACTCTTAATAAGCTAAACAATTTTGATAGCAAATCCTATAAAATATTGAACATTTAAAAATATATTATTACATTATCAATTTACTGTTTCTTATTAACTTCTCATTGCTTCAAACAATATAAAGGCAGAATTCATCTTAGAAATCCGTTGCATTTCAAAAGTTCATTTGTAATAATTTCTTTGGAATTTGGAATGTTTATTTCACATAAAAATAATCTTAGAGCTGGGGATGTCTCTCAGGTGGCAAAGTGCTTGCCTAGCATATGCGAAGACCTGGGTTCTATCCCCAGCATGGCACAAATTTTTTTTTTTTTTTTTTTGCGGTACCGGGGATTGAACCCAGGGGCGTTCTACCTCCGCGCTACACCCCCGGCCCTATTTTTTATACTTTATTTTGAAACCGGGTCTCCCG